>WMED01022610.1:0-11631 GCA_019650415.1 Pipa parva | reverse complement strand
CATCCGGCCCGCGGGCCGTAGTTTGGGGACCCCTGCTCTAGAACCCTAAGTCAAAGGAATACACTGTTCAAGTCCTACAAAATGTAGTTTACGGTTCTTTTCAAATATATTAAAATGTAATGCTAAAAATATATAAATATATACACTATATATAAATGTCAGTGATCCTCTCCCTATCAGCCAAAAGGCAAAAGTGGTGGTAATTTTACTATAACGTGTTAAACAAGACTCCCTGGAGTTATTACATAGAGTACCATTCTTCTAAATAAATCAATGGCAGAAATAATGGAGAGTACAGAGCAATAATAGATCCAAAAACAGTTTTGCAAAAGTAACATACTAATATGCAAGCATCAAGGAAAATACACTTCCTATAAGGGATTTGCTGGATTTTTCTGTGAGTATCATTGTGACAAAACTATACTTGAACGAAATTTTTTTCTACCCACGCCAACTGGAAGTAGCATAGAACAACCCATGTATGAAATGCAGTTCTAGATATGTTTTTCAGTCAAAGATCCCTCCAAGTGGTGTCACCCATCTGCAATGGTCCTAATAGAATCAAGAAAACAACTAGAAGCAATAAGAGAGGTTAGCAGGAGTAAACCTGTGCACAAGGAGGTGAATGCACGATTTTATAAACACTACTTCTGGGACTCTAGAATTAATCCCTGCTTTTTTTCTCTGGTTAGGATGTGAGGCTGGCTAAAGATAGTAACATGCCATGAATATACAACCATTTTGCTCAGCTTTTTGAGAACCAGTGACTTTGCATTAATAACTTGATCTCTAGAGATTTGCATACCAAGTAACTGGGCAACAAAAAGGTGTTAAAGGGAAACTAAAGGCTCAGAAGAAATGCCTCTGTATAAATTGGCCAAACTTAAATATAGCCTGATTACCCACATACTGCTAATCTGTAATCCTGTCCCCTTCTTGTTATAGACTGCTGAAACCATATGATATGGAGCTGAACTGATTAAAGATTTGTTTGGCATCTCCATTCCTCAAACACCCAAAACATCTAAATTATCCATTTTGCAAGGCCTATATAGGCCTTTGTTCAGATGTGCACCAAAGGGTTGCAGAGAATTCAGAGGAAACTGCAGTATGTATCACAACACATTAATATTCTACCTTGACGTAATGAGGCAATTATCCATGGTTGGGTCTAACTAATTGAGAGAAAAAACCCTACAATTGAAGTAAAATATTCTGTTTGATTGAAAGAGAATCAAAAATTAGATTAGTTATTAATATACTGCCCTTTACTTTTCGGTTTATTTGTCAGATATATATTCAGAGTTTTTGTTTAGCCTACTTTGCCACAGTCCCTGAGTTTTACACACCTACAGGAGCCATGGAATACTGAGCATGTGCAGAGTGTTTAGTCCAGAATAAAGTGGGGAGGCTGAGGTTACAACTTTATAGGAATGGTTTCTTACTCTAATAGGGCTAAAGATATATTTGGACAAGTGAAATCAGACTTTTGCATCAAATTGATTAGTTTTATGCAAATATATTGTTAAGCTTTATTCTTCAGGTCGACTTACAGCGCTGATCCGTTCTTACACGGCGTCGTAAACCGAATTTTGATGCAAGTCAGACCATACATTCATATACAGTACTGTACCATAATAACAGTACTGTACTGCAAACACTTAGCCTATCCAAACAACTATTCTAACACCTATAACTACACCAAACACTCTCGTATAAAGCGTCGTAACCATGAAACGACGTAACCCGAGGACTAACTGTATATTAATTTGCTGTGGTCTTGATACGTAAGCATTTTGTGTAATCTTTAATGTTCAGGTTTTTAGTTAAAAATTCAGCTTCTATTAAGGTCTATTTAGCAATTAAATCAACCACTGGAATTAATTTCTCTGTAGAGATATTGTAAAATTGTTTATAGTGCTGTCTCCCTTTATGACTAGACTGTATTTGTAGTCTAACTGGTTATAAAGCAGGCAGGGCTAGAGTGGATTGGTTGCTATGAAATACTGGTCAAAAGCAAACTGTGCCGTGTTACTGCATGTTCCTTACTGTGATCAGCGCCTGTAAAAATATAACCGATTTCCCTAGCAATCTGATATTTTACCTTCCTGAAGGTCAGGCTTCACTTACAAATACTCTGTTTATTTCTACTAAGCTGCTTAGGAAAGTATGGTGTGCTGTCGTAAGCCGGGCCCATGCTAGCAAGTTTTCCTCCCCAGTGTTTACAAATGAAAATGGGATGTAAATTTGACCAGAATACTCGCATTTGTAAAACTATTGAAAACGCCATTGAGATGCCACACTAGCGATAGCAGTTGATGCTTTCGCACTCTAACGCTGCAGTCAGTGAGAAACATGCAGAGAAAAATGTTATACAAGGAAAGCCTATTTAGTTTAACAATAGTGAAATGCACCAAGATAGTGAGGTCACAAATCAACAATAAAAATTCTCCATATGATAGAGTTTTTCCCTTTTACTGAGATGAGAAAATTCTCACATGGAGAGAATTATACAAAATCTTTATTTTCACCATTGGAAAATTTTGTCTTTTAGCAATTTCCCCTGGTAAACGGTTTTTTTTTTTTTGGTTTTTTTTCTTTGGTTTTTTTTCTTTTAAATTTTTATTGATTTTTGTAGCAAATGATTTTCCAATATACATTATTGTATAGTCACATAGTTTTCATTAGAATATATAACAGAATTAAATGGCACTATTAAAAACTTCTTATCTCTATGCGCTTACAATTGTCATATGGTGTTTAAGATCATCACATTTTAATTAGAAAGAAGAAAAAAAGTTAGAGACCTAATCTAACCAAACTAGAAATGTTATCAGTTCTATTGGATTATCTATAATTGGTCTATTCTTAGTCTATCTAGAAATTCCCCCAGGGTAAGCAGAACAGCCCCTCTTCATATTCCCTTGAGTGTAAATAACTTGTGATATTTTCCATTACTTTTATCCAATTTAATTTTGTAATTATTTCTTGTTGTTGAGGCAGATCAACTTTCTTTCAAGATGCAGCTAACAGAGACTGTGCTGCCATTAGAATATGCACTGCTAATATTCTTTCAGATTTAAAGGTCAGAGTTTTAGTATGAAGTACCAGAAGGAAAAATTTGGTGTGGGTGGAATTTGTCAAATATTGCTGTGAACTCATCTGCAATTCTGGACCAATACTGATGGGCTTCCTAACAGGTCCACCAAATATGAAAAAATGCCTGTTTCCTGACATCCTCTAAAGCATAATGATAGCATATCATCCTTCCATAGTCTACGTATTTGGTGGGGGGTATAATGCCACCTAAGAGTAATTTTATAAGCTCTATCTTTCGTCACCATGCAAGTTAGTCTTACTAGCAGCTGTTTATATATTTGTTCAGGTTTTTTCGAAAAGTTGATATGTAGATCAGGAGCCATTTCGCTTCCTTCTCCACTGGTGAAATTTTTCTCTGAGCTGCATAGGGGGAGGAGTGCACACTCCTGATCACATGACCTTCAGATAACCAATCAGAAGAGGCGTTGGAGCTCATGGGTGAGGCTTGGGAGATGCTCTCAGAGCCACAACAAGGCGACTGAAGAGCCGCACTTTGCCGACCCCTGATCTAGATCATTATGCCATGGTGTCATATATGATTGTAAAAATGGAGTAAGTTCAGTCATAATCATCTAATACAGTGGTTCTCAACCTGTGGGTCGGTCGCGAACCGCTGCAGCACCCAAAAGCGCCCGCAGGAACCCTTCTTATAAGGGTTCCTGTGGGTGACGGCCAAAAACGTCACCACGTGACGCGCGTACGTGATGACGTTTTGGCCAAATGTCACCACGTGACGCGCGTACGTGATGACGTTAGGCCGCGACGTCAGCGCCGGGGGTCGCCACCCTCAGAAGGTTGTGAACCGCTGATCATATTAATGATATCAGGCATGGTACCAATAAACTACTTGTACATAATTAAAATTCTGTTTGGGATTTGTCTGAAAAAATTTGGATACAAAACTACAAATTTGAAGATATTGCTAGAAATATTTGTTTTCTATCTGGAATAGAAAAAGAAAGGGGTTATTATCCTTTCTTATTTGATCAAGACCTATAACTCCCTTGTTGATCTAGTGCTGAAAATTTTTGATATTGCAACCCGGTGAAAATGCTTTATTGAAAAATATAGAGAAATGCTATAATGTTGGGGAATAGAACTTCAGTGGTAAATATTCTTATATTCAGCTAACTGCAATAGTAGATTAGGAAGAATCATCACAGTGAATGGTAAATTAAACCATAGACTTTACTGTGATATAAACAGCACCAGTGACATGATTCGGGCAGAAGCCCTTTATCAAACTGAAGTATGAACACAAAAGCAGAAACATGTAGGTAGCCAGGCCACTAGTCCACATTGTGATAGGTCAAGGATACGATTTACATAAGACCAATTAAGGTATTAGTCCTCCTCCTTTGACCATGGTAATGTGCAAAGGTTGGAGACTGCTGCTCTGCTCTTCAGCATGTTGTTCACTTTTGATTGTTTTGATGGATAGACTTGCATATCCCTGCCCTCTATTAGATTTAATTGTGTTTTGCAAAAGGTTGAACATGAAATTGAGGAGATGCTTTGGAAAGAAAGCACAGTGAGTCCTCTATGGTTTACCTCATTTTGTGGTAAATACCATTGAATTATTGTATGAATCCTTTCCAGAGGGTTATTCTTCAGAATAAGATGTAAAATATTTTCTTTAAATGTACTGTGGAATGTTGTGTAAACTACTGTGGTTTATCTTTTGAAAAAATTAGTAGATTTTGGGTTAGTTTGGGGATTGTGTTTTTAGGTGAGACACAAGACATTAATACAACATTAATGGATACATAAACTGCAAGACTAGGGGGAATAGTCTACTTAATCATATGCAAAATATGTAAAATCCAATATGTGGGCCGCACAACCCGTTCACTACAAGAGCGGGTGGGAGAGCATTTAAGCAATATACGGAGTCACAGAGATACGGTAATCTCAAAACACTTTAATGAACATCCCAATGAAGGGGACAATCTAATAATACAGGGCATAGATAGTCAGGCTGAACAAACGAGGAGGAGATCATCTTAAGTTGCTCAGTCGTAGAGAAGCCTATTGGATATTTCAGTTATGCACTAGGCATCCCATAGGACTCAATTTAGCATGGGATATAGATCTCATAGTTGACTAGTTTTAATTTATCACTACAATCATCACCATCAAGAGTGATTCCACTTCATTTTCCCTACTTACTTTCCCTACACATTGGCACACATAACACATATGATTATTCACATCTATTCTTCACATTCACTTGCAATCACTCCTCATTTTTTCCATAGTCTGATTACGGTTTAATACTCATATATTTTTATTTTCATTTTCACATGCCATCACACTTTACAATTATTACAAACTATTTACACACCATCATAACAACCGTGGCATACAACATCAAAACCCATGTCCCCCTTGAGAGTTTAACTATACAAAAAAATTTTTTACATAGGCTTTGCAAATAAATAAATAAGTAATAATAAATCAAAACACCACAGGATATCTCCTCCTTCAGTTCATTCAACAAACCCGGGTTTGATTACAATGCTTTTTATTTATTTATATTAAGTACTTACGACGGATGTTACAATGATTATAGTTTTCATGTAAATGACAATCTATGCAGCTAATATGTCTAAATTCATATCAACTGAGATCCCAAAAAACCATTTGATTATATGTTGTGGAGGAATTTAAGTTTAATACCAATCTACTATGTTATTATATATACACATGATATTAGATCAATTACAACAACTAAACAAAATAAGAAATATTGATAGATATAGGTCACTTAATTGAGATATTGACCAACTACTTTATATATAAAAGCATTGACTAGATCACCACAATAAAATCCTTAGAGATATATAACTAAACAATATTATGATGAGGCATCTAGCTAATGGGTTAATACTATGGATAACAAAATTGCAACATATATACAAATTGTTTTGGAGATCTCAGTAAGACTTCACATAAGAACAGCAATCCGATTCTAATGGTTTAACAAAAGTATATACAATGTTTCATACAAAAAACTATGTAACGAATGTTTATATTAAGTATCACAATTGACTTAATTGGGGACAGGTGGATTGTCCAACTCATCGCGATCCAGTACAAGTTAAAACATAGCCATATGGATAAGTAATAACAGTTAACTACGTATAACATTGAATAATTGATTTATACATACAGCCCCTAGCTGGAGGATAGCAGTAATGCGGCATCACTTATCCTGTACCGCCCCACATGATCCCGGGAACCCGGAAGTAATGGGGAGACTCAGGAATGGCCACGCTGCCAGAACGTTAGCGTGGGTTGTTCCTGTTTAGTTAAGAGATGAACCGGATACTATTTCGTGTGGGAGGGCAACATACGTGCAATACACAGATGGACAGATGTTCCATGATGAACCGGATCGTGATGGGAGTGGTCATCCACCGGAAACCCCTCAACAGTATAAGGTATTTAAACCGCATAATTTTTTTAAATTTTTCATGCCATGAGTAAGCACCCATGGGGTGTGAAACGCGTAGGCGTTTTTGTCATTGATTTTATTTTATTTTAATATACCTATGTGGTACTAATAAAGTTTTTGAATTTTACTATCGGAGTGCCGGAGAACTTATCTTGTGTCTTACCTGCAAAACGCCATTGCTCCTGAGCACCCAAGGGATCTACATATTACATTGGGAGATTGAGCGGTCAGTATTTCTTTTTGTGTTTTTAGGTGGTCAAGAAATGTTCACTACTTCCAAGTCAACAGGAGTATTGTTACTAGTCTGTTGTTTAGGTGGGATTCTAGATGGAATACCTAATGTTTCTTCTGATTATCCCCATAGCACTGCTATCTGGCAAGGCCTAAATAGATGCAAGTAAAATATATGGCAGAGAAGAGATAGCATAGGCTAACTGAAATACATGAAGTGAAAACACTTTAAAGAACTAAAGCCTAAAATTTATTTCAGCTGGAAGCCTTATTTACCTTAGAACCTTATTAAAAATAAACTGCAGAACATACCCAAACCATTGAGACAAATGGTAAATGCATGTGAAGTTGTCAGCTGGGCAGATTTGTCTCCTGTAGGTGTGCCCTAATTAGGGCCTAATGCAAAATAACCTGACTATTAACTCATGATAAAGCAATCAATGAAATCTGACATTGAAGTAAAATTAATCAAGAATAAAAAAATACTTAATTCTCTTCAAATCAAACAGCAGAAACTATTCCTGCATTTAAATATTCCTGCTCCAGGATAGCGCCTTCCTCTTCAGAGGACTTTGAATAAGGAGGGGGGTTGTGGGGAGGCAGCACAGTGTGTGTGTGGGGGGGTTTTGTGGGCGAAGGCAGCACAGTAAGGGAGGGGGTTTGTGGGGGAAGGCAGCACAGTGTGGGAGGGGAGTTGTGGGGGAGGGCAGCACAGTGTAGGAGGGGGGTTGTGGGGGAAGGCAGCACAGTGTGGGAGGGGATTGTGGGGGAAGGCAGCACAGTGTGGGAAGGGGGTAGATTGTAATTAGCCAGCACCTGATGCATCTCCCGACACTTCTTCACAGCACTGGCTTACTGGCAGCTCCACCCACCCTGTTACAACTTGAGTGTTTCAGGGCTTAAACATCATCATGTTCAATGTGGGGGCCAATGAGAGCACTGATGATGTATGAGGCTGGGGAAGGATTAGAAGGAGCTGCACGCTGGCTTATATGTCAGCCAGTGCGCTGTGCAGGAGGCATTGGGGGAAGCATCGGGAGCTAGCTAATTATAGCACAGCTCATGCTGTGACTGTAACCAATTGGCTCTGTATAAGGTAAGTATTTTAACACTTGTTTTTTTATTTTTTGACTTTAGGTCTCCTTTAAAATAAGATATGTGCAGTGTGCATATAATCATAGATTTTTTTTTTTTTTAAAGTTCGGCCCTCCATTGATCTGAGGGACCGTGAACTGGCCCCCTGTGTAAAAAGTTTGGGGACCTCTGTTCTACGCCATCAGCAGAGAAAAGGTTTATTTTTAAAGATCCTGTTTATACATACATCTGGTGAGCAGCTTGTTATTTTGTGTGTCACACATTACACGTTTTTATACACCTTGTTTTGGGTGATTTTTTGCAATTCTTTCTTTTTTACACCTCATTTATAATTTTTATGAGGTACGTTGGGTCTTTCTATTGTACTGTTTGATTTTAGTGATATGGCACCATAGAGTGCCTCTATTCTTTGCACTTTTCTTTTAGATAAGAAAAAAAATTTTTTTTTTTGGATTATCGTTGTACATGTGGAGTGAGAGAATACTTAAGTTATTCAAGAGGAGCAGCACATTCATTTAAAGAATTGGATTTTTGATTAGACATTCATATTTAGTGCTTATTTAGCGCATTGTTTTGTTTTTTTGCATAACTTCTGATAAATAAATCATATGAAATTGCAATGGTCTTACACACAATCCAAATTCCACAGTGCAGTGATCTGGGCTGTAAGTTAGATTTATTTACCAGTTGTAACAGTATTAAGACAAACTGTTTTTCTCCAGTCCCTTAGAAGTACAGGCTGAGAATGTGCCGGGTCACTGACCAAGGAAAGAGGCGTATATAGAGAGTAAAGATGTCTGCCTCCAGTGACAACTTTACAGGCATCAATATTCACTTTCTGTTGGGCTGTAGCACTTATGAACTGTTGTAATAAGCCCTATACATAAGGCACATAATTTTTAGCCTAAGTTTTTCTGAGGCTTTAGTTCTACTTTAATATGTTTATGAAATCCAGACCTATTATGTGACATAGTATAAGATAACTCAGTATAACTTTGTGTAAACCATTAAATGGGCCAATAGATCATGACTGCATCCCTTTAAACACTTAGTGAATACATTGTATGTATTTTCCCCTTCAGGCAATTGTGCTCAGCTTTTCCTATATTCAGTTGCTGGTGAGCTTGAGTGGCTCTGAATAATGCTCTAAGTCAATAAAGCAATTAGGCTGAAAACAGGTTGAATGATTTTAATAAGTGTCCTTTAACTGTGTGTCCAATGAGCTTCACTACTTTATGTACAGTACCAAGTGGGTAGCAGAATGTTTTATTCGGCAATAACATATAGTGCTTGTTAGATTTTTGCGGAGGAATTGCCTTCTAATTTCTGTACCTGCTGTAGGAGTGTCGTTTCTGGTATAAATCTGTGTGGTAATGTTTATAACTAAGCATTTGAGGATAGATGTAAGTAGGAAATAGGAATAAGTAATTCAATGAAAGGGAAATATACCTAAATATAAATATATCAAATTTAATTGGAATAGTTTTCTTCTTAGAAGGGATGGTGAGATAAGCATCAAGTACAGAGATAATTCCTTCTCTATTGGCTTTTATTAATTTATTTTTTACTTGAAGTTTCAACGGTATACAACATGTTTTATATGCGTCTTACTATTTATGGAAGTTTGAGTTTTTATGTAACAGGCATGTAGTAGATAAAATTTTAAATACACAAATTAATTTTAGATTAAAGAAGATGTATAACAAAAGGCAAAAAGAAAACAAAAACATGAAAAATCTAAATATCTATACTGAAACAAATAAAAAGGAACATAAATAATATATTAGGTAGTTATGTGCTCTGTTGCACAGAATATACCAGATCATTGTGTTAGGTAATATTTTAACCTTTAACAGTCCAACGTTCCCATTTTGGGAACATGCATTAAATAATTTATTATTTTATGACATTATTAATTTATTATTTAATACATGTTCCCAAAATGGGAACATTGGACTGTTAAAGGTTAAGGTTGATTGAGCTGTTCTGGAATGACTTGTGGTATATTCTGATCATAAGTTTGTTGCAAGGCTATTCTATGCTTAAGATTATGAATCTGTTTTTAATTATTTTAATTTACTTATAAACCTTGTGAAGATCGAATGATTTTTGTTTGGAGCAGTTATAGAAACAAAGCTGGGCTAGTAAAATGAAGTTTACGTTTCTGTGTAGTGCATTGACTAAACCTTTTGACTTTTCTGTCGGGTTGTTACCTAAGAACCACTGTGATTATATAAGCCATAAGCTAGTTTTGGAAGATGAGATGAGTGAGTGAAAGTGCACTTCCAGCAACATAAGAACATGTTGTTTGTCACGTTGTGTTAAATGCACCAATTGAGTTCTTTTTCAAGTTTGTTCAACCCTTTTGACATTAAAGCTTATGACTCTTAATGGTATACCAGGCATGACAATTTCTTGTCAGAGGGAAAAAGCCATGTATCCTATGCAAGGTCTTTAATATTCTGTATTTAATCACTGATGTTAAAGCCAATAAAACCTATATATAGAATTTAGGCATGTGTCCTGGACTAATTTTTTTTTTTTTTTTTTTTTGCATTTTGAGACTTTCTTAGGTCTTGTCTTGAGCCTACAACCACCAATCCAATTAATTATATGGTTAAGGAGTAAGAGTATTTTTCAGACAACTAGATAGATGTAATAACCATAATAACATGACTGGGTTTCTGCTGAAGAATTTAGTTTTTTCTTTGGGTTAATGGACTTCAGAGTTTTCCTTGCTTTGTTTAGACTTTCAGGTAGTAAATAACACCGAAAGTGATGATACCAATAATATACTGTGGGGAAAAAATGATGAATGGGTCATTGAAGTTATTCAAGTCTTGTGAAAGATTTTTTGAATTTTCTGCACTTAAAAGGAAAACCTGCTCCAAAATGCTTAACGTGACCTTTGCCCTCCATCCCTATGAAGTTTTGTTTCAGTTTTGTCTAATAATTGTGATGTGTTCGGTACTAATTTATTATACAGTGCTTCTGGATGGGATTTACAAATAGAAACAAAAGCAATTTTACTGTCATTTATGCCCTAGTTACACTGGGCTTGCAGCTGGTTTGTGTGCAAGTCTGAACTATGATAGTCTTTCCTAGTGTTTAATACAAGCAATAAGAGAAAAGTATTGGGAAAGGAGAGAAAATATGGGGGGAGGAGGGGGGACAGGGGAATAAAGTGTGAGTATCAGAAATGGCACACCTGAACTAATATAAATGATACCATAAATAAAACTGGGGTCCCACCAAGGGTAACTCATTTTCCCTACCATGGAGAAAAATAGTTTTTATTTTCAAGAAATGCTGCATTATACCCCACCATTTCCCAATATTTTCTTTTGATTTTTCCCTTACTTTATTACGTATATAAATAAAATGGATTGTGGAGCATGCACCCCATCTGTGTATATATTAGGTAGCTGGCCATCGTTCTGCACAGTGCCATCTTTCAGTTGAAAGGGCTTAGACTGATTTGGGGTGTTTTGTTTTAAACTGGGGACTTTTAATCCCCCTTAAATACTCTTTACAACAGGGCTGTCAAGTCAGAGTTGGGCCCATTTCGGTGGAGTCGGAGTCGTTATAAAATGGACCGACTCCGACTCCCAAAATATATAATAAATTGGTAGAGTTAGTTCATTGCAGTATATGCTAAATATATTTTCATAAGAATTTGGGATGAAAATTTTAACTTTGAAAAGTATTTGGATGACATGGAGCAGGCAAAGCATTGCCGCAGGGAAAAA
>WMED01022608.1:799-11631 GCA_019650415.1 Pipa parva | reverse complement strand
ACTGATATGCGCTCGCTGATGTCTTGCACGCGGACATCAGCGAGCGCTTTAAAGGGATTCTAGTCTCGGCGAAACCAAAAGAGTTGCCTCGCCAAGACTGGAATCCCTTTAAAGCGCTCGCTCATGTTCGCATGCAGGACATCAGCAAGTGCATATCAGTCAGTGCGAAGTGAGGCGAAGACTCCGCACCTCACTTCGAACTATCGTGAATTCCCCCCTAAAGGTATTCCAGTCTCGGTGAGGTGACTCGAGTGGTTGCGAGGTGACTGGAATACCTTTAAAGCGTTTGGTGATGTCCATGTGAAGGAGAGAAGTGAGCGCGTAACAGTCTCGGCGAGGTGAATCAAAGGATCGCAAGGTGAGTTCGTACTTTGCTGAATTACCCCCATAATCATGAAAGAGGGATTCATTTGGTATGGCTGAAAAATGGGCTAAAAGTTTGTTTTTTGTGACCGTTAAAAGCATATATCCTACTTTTTATTGCAGTAATCATACTCTGTCCTGTTGCGCTACAGGAACCACTTACCCTTAGCAACACTGCAAATAACAGAAATGGGGATAACCCTAACCTGACAAAAATTCAGCCACAGCAATCTATCATGACCATTTCATGTATTTTTGTACTGTGGTGAATCACTGCCATCTGTAATGGCAGATGTCCATATTTCTGTAGTGAATCAGAGACAGATTTCTGAGGGTATGGTGTAAATACTGGACCCCTGCACATAATTAATATAATTATATATACATTTAGAATATGCAGTCTGATTTTAAAGTTTTACATTTCCATGAAAGTTCAGTTTATTACGCTGCTCCTCTAATTTAAATCACTTCTTATGTCACTATCGAACTGCCAATCAGAAGTCAGAAGGTGGTGCACTGGTGGCAGATAGTGACGGGAAGAACAGCTATTTCCTGCCTTTAACACCTACTGTATTGAGATGTATGCAATTCTCCTGAAATGACTTAGGTCACCAGGTCCCTCTTTTGTGATTTAGATCAGAGGTCCACAACCACCGGTCCGCAGATCAGGACCGGGCCGTTGGAGTTTTTCAGCCGGTCCGCGGCGCCACTGACAGTTAGCTCTGCGGCCCTGCACCTGGTCAGAGTACGCTCTTTGTGGATTGATAATGTTAACAGCTCGCAGCTCCTGGCAGAAAACATTATGATGGGGTGGGGCATCGGGCGAGTCTTAGTGACGCGGCCATCCAGCACAGCATGGACAGGGTGGGGCAGCAGGCTCTCCTCACTGACTCGCCCCCGCAGAACATGTTATGTGGGGTGTGCCGGGGCGGGGCAGCAGACTGGCCTCATTGACGCTGCTCCCGGTACCAGTGTACAGCAGCAGTGTGCACTAAGCTCCACCCCTCCATAACCCTGCCCCCATATGACCAAAGCTCCGCCCCTGCCCCACCCCCACCCCACCAGGCCATGGAAAACTGGTCTTGCTTAAAGCCTGTCCCTGGTGTAAAAAAGGTTGGGGACCTCTGATTTAGATTTTTATTTCAGCTTCATTATCACTTTCTGCCAGACGGCACTGTTGTGCACAAGTACTATCCAGTATTTAGTTGAGAAGCATACTCGCCTGTTGCTAAGAATTATATTTCAGTTCAAACTAAAAATAGCCACAGTGGTGGACGCACCCACTGCTCATTTCACATAGGATGCTGGGAGGAACTGAGCTGCAGATGCATACGTAATTATGGTTTCCATGTGTTAAAATGCAAAATGTGTTTTAAATACCACATACAGTAAGATTTAAATTATTGTTATACAAACGTATTAAACCCCTTCCTTCCCATGTAATAAATATGATCCAATGCCCTCTATATGTAATTATAATTAAGAATGATTAAAAAAGATTGATTTCTTGATTTTACCAGATAACTGTTGAACTCACCTTCTCTCTTGCATAGGTGTATTCTGTTTTAAATGAAGGTCATACATACTTATTTAGGGGGGCAATAAATAATTGATATGTTTAACATCAATTTTGTGACATTTGGAGGTAATTCAGCAATGTGCGAAGTGAGGTCCGGATCCTTCTCCTCACACTTCGCACATGGTGTTATGCGCACGCTGGTGTTATGCACTCGCTGGTGTTATGCGCTCGCTGATGTCCTGCACGCGGACATCAGCGATCGCTTTAAAGGGATTCCAGACTTGGCGAGACCAAAAGAGTTGCCTCGCCAAGACTGGAATCCCTTTAAAGCATTCGCTGATGTCCGCATGCAGGACATCAGCGAGCGCATAACACCATGTGCGAAGTGAGGCGAAGAATCCGGACCTCACTTTGCACAATGGTGAATTACCCCCAAAATGACCTTAGATTTGATACATTTGTTTGTGCTAAAAAAAGACCAGTGTTTTGGTAAGATCTCGTTTTGTTTGAAATCAGAAAAAAAAAATCCTTGCTGCATATCCCAGTATGTTAAAGGAGAACTCCACTTTCAGTTTGTACTCTGGGAAATCCTATGTTTACTAATTCTCAAAAACTGACATTTTCCAAATGATATGACAGTCAACCCCACCTTGCCTTTTCAAGGACCTCTGAGCATTGTTTACTGTTTTATTAATTAGTACAGGAATACACAGCCTGTATTCCGTAAACTAGGGTTGAACTTCAGCTACCAGCATATTCTGATAGGTTGGATGTTTCTGCAGAAATTATATATAAAAAAAGACACTATAGAATCTACGCATGCAGGCTAGGACTTGTGTTGATGAATGTACAAAGCAGAGAACTGTGCCCAATCAAAATAAAATCTGTCAATCACAGAGTAGTGGGGTTGACTGCTTGACCATTGCATTCACCCAGTTAAACAATTTTAAAGAAAGTAAATCTGCCAAAGGACCAAAAAAAGTGAAAAGTGAAGTCTCCCTTTGTTTTTCTTTATAGCAATCAAATAATACCGCATTACCTTTATTTTAGGTTTTCATGCATATGTTCTCAAATGTATATTTTCTCTTTATGGATTGCAAATAACTGCCACATTGATTCACTATTCAATAAAGGCCTCGATTACTATAATCTTCAGACTGGATCCAACAGCTACTAGTTGCAAAAAAAAAAAAATCTGAATTATTAATTTCTGCAGTAATATAATCTGAGTCTTAGAGGTTTATGCACACTATGTAATCAGACTCTGGCAGCTTGATCAAAGCTTTGGGATAGACACCGAGACGGAATGAATGAAAATCGTCTTCTGCGGTATTACCTTAAGATTCAGAGCTCCTACACTGAATAGTAGGCTTCTGTCTAACGAGAGGGATTCAGGAATGATGATTACTCAAGCGATGAATGACTGACAGGACTGACCACTCTGTATGGCATTTGTTAATGCATTTGCCATTTGTAAGATGTCTACATGTCATTGTGAAATTCATGCTCATTTAAACACTGTTTTTTCTTCTGCGTCTTTCTCTATCTTGTGTGAGTATGTAAAGCTTTTACTAGTTTAACTGGTTTTCAGCCAGAGGTGTGCGAAAACTTACTAGGGTTCCTTGCTAGGATAGTGAGATTTGTATTTCAAGGGCTAGGGTAAAAGTTTAAATTGCTTGGTGCTGTTTTATCAATGGTGTAGACCTCCCAAATTCAGTGTGTATCTACAGAGTAACTCCTTTTATCTCTGTTGAAGATAGAGTCAAATATTATGTTTTTTTTTTGTTCAGTGTTTGATAGTTAGGGATGGAGGCTAGGGGTAGGCAGCTTAGGCTTGGGGTGCTACCACATGCTGCTGGAGTAAGGGCACTCCCCCCTTTCTCAGTTCTCCTGGTTTATGATCGCAGTAGCACTACTGCAGTCTCTGGTTTCCTTATAAGCACTCCCCTCAACCACTCATTGGAGTGAATAACAGATAAGGAAGTAAAACCACTCTGGGGGTAATTCACGATTGTGCGAAGTGAGCTCCGAATCCTTCGGCTCACTTCGCACAGACTGATATGCGCTCGCTGATGTCCTGCACGCGGAGATCAGCGAGTGCTTTAAAGGGATTCCAGTCTCGGCGAGGCAACTCTTTTGTTCTTGCCGAGACTGGAATCCCTTTAAAGCGCTCACTGATGTCCGTGTGCAGGACATTAGCGAGCGCATATCAGTCTGTGCGCAGTGAGCCGAAGGATTCGGAGCTCACTTCGCACAATCGTGAATTACCCCCTCTGAGGGGAGTGCCATAAGGGAAACAAGAGAGTGCATTATTGTTGTTAAGATAGGATTCAGCTTTACTACAGTACAGGAAGGGTGGTTACAGAAGAAGAGGCAGCACAGTATGAGAAAGTTTGGTGTGTGTGTGTGTGTGTGTGTGGGGGGGGGGGGATTTGTGCAAAATGGAATGATTTGGTGTATGTATATTGCAATGAAGGGTGTGGTTTATTTTTTTGTCAATAGTACTTTAATAAGCAGAATTAAGTCAAAATGTTGTAAGAAATCAGAGCTAACGCATGAATTTAGGCTCTAAAACCTGTTCTAGTGACCCTTGAACATTCAGGGTTGTGGAGGTTAGGAGGTTGAGAATGGACATAACCTGTTCCTGAGTATGTTTTTGTGGACTGATTAGTAGGAACGCAAGTCAGAAATATACCCCCACAAGCAAGGGAACATTCCCGTGGTCTCTCTCACTGATAAATGATTTAAACCTGGTCTGAACCAGGTGGTATCGCCAAAACTAAACCACAATTTTCAAGTACTTTACCAAATCTGATTCTGTATGTTTTCTAAACACCCTAATGTCACTGCAATGAAGCAAAACATTGTGAATTGTCGCAAAATATTTTCTGTCAAGTGTATAATAGCAGTGAGCATATTGTAGCAAATTCATCATGAATAGGCAGAGTGTAGTAAAGTAATGTCATCTGTGCAGGGAACTGTTTAAAGAAAACAACGTGACTATAACTATATATTAAAGGAGAACTGAAGCTCCTTTTCTATAGGGGTGATTCTTAGGGGGGGAGTGGGGAATGCTTATCAATCACCTCCTTCGCTGCATCGCTGCTTCAAGATTACACTCATTTTCTTTTCTTTTGTTGCAGAGTCACAATCTGGTTCACATACCCATTCTGTCATGTTTTGGTCACCAGTATTAGCACCAGAATATAGTCACCTAAACTCCCAACAAATATTTTTATGTTTGTTTTAGTGGCAGACAATTCCAATCTTATATTGCCATTTGGACACCACATTAGCTAAGCCTTTACATGCTAGTATGTCTTGGAGAAAATTATCAATCACAAACTTAATGAATACCTGATAGGGATACTAAAGCCTGTAAATAAAATGCTTTCTGGTTAGTTGCCATCTAGTATTAAGTACAAGTGTTATAATGAAAGATTTAATCTGATTTTTCAGAACAATCATAGCAACTGAAAAAAAAAAGCAAACATTTGGAGAAGAGGTATTCAGCTAATCCTAGCCCCTCCTTCCATAGTCAAGGGCTTTGCTCACTAACTGAGCATGCTCCCTCCTCATAGAACTAATTAAAATTCACTTTCACTTGCTTCTGGAAACTTAGGGGGTTATTCACTAAGGTGAGAACTTGACTGTTGAATTCACAAACAGCAGCTTTCCCTAGCAAATCCGCTACAATTTCCCCATTGTAAAGTCACGACAATTTTTTAATGTTAACATTGCGACAATTTTCCCATAATAAAGTTGTGACTGAGGCAATATTCTCATTATAAAGACAGGACTGTTACAACTGTCTTTATCTTGTGAATTCGCAACTATAAACAACAATTTGGACTTTAGTGAATAACCCCCTTAGTGCAAGACTGTTCTGAGATACTGTAAAAATGGAGGAAAGCAGCCTAAATTAGCTTAGTCAAAATCTGCTTAGACTGCACAGAGATAACAGGGGGAGGGGCTTGGATTATATAGTAACCACTGCTCCAAGTGTTTTTTTTTTTTCTGCTATTGCTATGATTATTCTGCAAAATCGGTAAGCGTCAACCTATTATTATTATAACACTCTTGTACATAAAACTAGGTGGCCAATAAATAAAAATCACTTTTTTTTTATACAGGCTTTAGTGTCCTTTTAAGCTTTAACACATGTGCCACTAATAGCTGTGAAGTGCCACTAATAGCTGAGAAGTGCCACTAATAGCTGAGAAGTGCCACTAATAGCTGTGAAGTGCCACTAATAGCTGTGAAGTGCCACTAATAGCTGAGAAGTTCCACTAATAGCTGTGAAGTGCCACTAATAGCTGTGAAGTGCCACTAATAGCTGTGAAGTGCCACTAATAGCTGAGAAGTTCCACATCACAGGAAATAATGATATTTGGTGATTATGCAAAGTTGGAAAAATGATGAATTGTTTCAAATTCACTCATTTATGAAACAATTTGATAAATATGCCACTTAATAGGGACTTTAGATGTGTTGCAAAAAAAGTGACATGCCACAATTGAAGGCAACAGATAACGATAAGAGGGTAAATAGAATACAGTGTTAATAGTACAGCAGGTTTAAAACTCCTATGTACTAATATTATGTTGAAATAAAGAAAATGCTTGTGTCATTCAAACATCCATAGAGGAGTGTCAGGAATTGAAAAAAAATAGAACCGCCTTCCTGCTAGAGATGGGGTAATTCATTAAAGGGCGAACTGTCCTGTAAATGCCGGTATTCGTGTCCTTCTCATACATCACTTATTCAACAAACTCTGTAAAGTGACGAATTCACGACCAATTCTGATGCTTATGCCAGTTGTGGTTTTACAGAGCTCTTCACTTTGCGTGCGCGTGCGCGGGTAATTCAGCTATTCTGCATACAATGGAGTCTGTCAAAGGGTTGGATTCTGCAGGGAGTACTGCTCTGAATTCACCTGTTTGACTTCGCCAGATCAGAGTGGCAAATTAAGGGGTTGCTGGCAGGGCTCCAGCGTTGTGCAAGGCGACTAATTCATTCAAAACTAACAATAGCGACTGCTACTAAATGAGTCTACTATTAAACATGAACTAGACACAAGGTGACATATAAAAATAAATATTTTTCACTGCTATACAGTTAGTGGGATATGATGAGGCTGACGTCACTGCCCTTCACTTGTCGAATTCGCTTCACTCCGCATGACTTCTCATCCTTCTATAGTGTGACTGATTACGCCGCAGTACACATGTGACCGCGTCTGATGCTGTCTGCTGCTCCATGAATAAGTAGAAGAATATTCACATCTTCCTGACCGTATTGACAAAACAGATGTGGAGTCGCTATGCAAGGCATATTCGGACTTTAGTGAATGACCCCCATTATATGTATCTTTCATGTAGATGTATGATTTTTCAGTATCAGGCCTTTATTAACCCTATGGTACTGTTCTGATCGTTGTTTCGTTTCTGTTTTTATTTTATTCTGGAGCACAGCATTATTCCTCGTTTGCTTTCCATTATTCCTTCCCTCTTTTTTTTGATTTTGTAACTTAGTTTATGGAGCTGGCAGCCACAATAATGAATGTTTTTGGTGTTATACGTAGTGCCGAATTATCATTTTGTGTAGTTTTCTTCTCCTGTACATCCACGGTGTTTGTAGTTTTGCAAACCTCTACAACTTGCACGACTGGAAAATCTCAGCTGCGGTTTATGCAAAACTTGTTAATCAATGTTCTGTACTGAAAGTATTTGATATATAATGAGAGATGTCTAATTCCATCCAGGACTTTCCTTCACTTACCGCAGTTCTGTCAAACATAAATATTTTTTAAGAGATTTAAAAATGTCATTTTAATGTTCTCCTGGCACAGATTAACTTCACTCAGGTTTGTAATTCGGAATGGTAGCCCCGTGAACTGACTTACCCTTAGTGAAATGTGCATTGACACACAACTAGATGAGTATTTCAGACTTTAAATATAAGTTTATCTGTAGTAAGATGCATGACTTGGCCAAAGTTTTCACTTCTAAATCCAAACATTTCATTACTGTACTTGGGTGGATTTCACTATTTCACTATCAACAAAATTATTGTAAAAGGCAAGACTAAGCCAGTACTGGAACTGGAAAATTTGACAAAATATCCAGTTCTAAATCTAAAGTGTTCCTATATTTTATATAGGATTTTCAAAAAAAACACAAACTATAGTATGGTTCCATCATGGGACAATAAAGATAACCATTTCTTTTAAAGGTGATTGCTCTTTTTATTCCTGATTGTGTTATTTGCATCCAAACCTTGCCGTTTGTATAGATACACTGGATGATTTGATTGTATACACAGACACGGGATAGACAAATTGATTAGTATAGCTGTTAAGCCTGTGTTTTGATCTGGTTGCCTCCTACAGGGGCTAACAATTCATTTACCCACATAATGAAGATTAAAGGGGTTATTCACTAAGGTGTGAATTCGACTGTCGAATTCTGAAACAGCAAATTTCCATAGCAAATCCGAGACCGTGACAACTTCTCTATTGTAAAGTCGCGACCGCAACAATTTAAAAAATTGCGACTGAGACGAATTTCCATAGTAAAGTCATAACTGCAACAATAGTCTCATTTTGAAACTGTGGCTGCAACAGTATCAGTCTGTTGCGACTGTCTTTTAGCTGGTGAATTCACACCTGTACGCGACAATTCAGACTTAGGTGAATAATCCCCTAAGGTCTTTGCCTGAATTTCCTTTTTCTAGAATGAATATCTACCCAGTTTGGCTGGTACTTGATTTAAATCAAATAAAGCAATGAGGTTGTCCAGTCAAACTGACATGTATGGCCAGCTGTAGCTAAACTTTATATTTACTATCTTCTTGTCTATTAATCAACATTAAGCTTCTCTTCTATGCCAGACAGTCTTTATTATTTGGTGTACTGAATTAATTGTATAATATAAATATTATATTGCTTGTCTGTGGAACCGCTGTACCTGCACTTTCAGGTTTTCTTTCAAAATAACAATGGATAGGAAATGGCAAAACACCCAGAAATTTCAATAGTGAATAATTTTTTTTTAGCTGAACTGCCACAACTCTCTTTATTTTCTGTTCCACAGACACAGGGGTCATTGGTTAAAGTGTGAAAGTGATTGTCGAATTTACTTTAAGTCAGTTTGTGACAGTGCACTGGGGAAGTCTCAAATAGTTTTTTATTTTTATTGACTAAGTGGCAAATAGGCTTGGCAAACAAGTGAATGGTGACGGATATTGGCGGATTCATAGTGTGGCGTAGGCAGCTGAATAGAAGCAGGATTGAAAGTTATGCAAATTCGACCAGTGAAGGGCAGTGACATCATATTCACCATATCCCACTAACTGTATATGTTAATATTACATCTATTGTCACCTTGTCCTTAGTTGATGGTGTCACTTTTAAATGAGCTGTCTACTTATGCAGCACTGGAGCCCTGCCATCAACCCCTTAAAGGCAAAGTCAAACGGGTGAATATGGAGCAGTACGCCTGTCCTTTTTATCCATTTGGTCAATAGGCGAATTACCCATGTTTGCAAAGCGTGAAGAGCTCCGTACGTCCACTGATGTCTGAAGTGTCCAGATTGGTTGCGTATTTGCCACATGACAGAGTTTGCTCAATATTGCGATTACTGGAAAGCGGCAAATAAATGTGAATTGAGGCAATTTTTTAGACTTTAGTAAATAACCTCCTTATAAGACTGTAAGCTTCTTGGAGCAGAGATTTACTGCCCTTAAATTAAGGAGGTAATTCAGGAACGATTGAAGTACCCTTGCGAAGCTTCTCATCACTTCGCCAAGTCGGGTATGCGCTCACTGGTCTCCTGCACTCGGAGATCAGCGAATGCTTTAAAGGTACTTTGGCTCACCTCGTGACCACTCGATGCACCTCGCCGAGCTGAAGTACCTTTAAAGTGTTCGCTGATCTCTGAGTGCAGGATACCAGTGAGCGTGTACCAGTGTTGGCGAAGTGATGAGAAGCTTCACAAGGGTACTTTGATCGTTCCTGAATTACCCCCTTTAATCTGTACAGAAAAGTCGTGCCAGATTCCCCTATATGCATGAGAGACCTGTGCCTATAGCCAGCTCAGGTTACGGAAGGTTCTTTCTAGTCAGGGAGTATTAGAGGGGTTGATTCTAAGAAGCATTTTTAATATTCACATGTTTTCCTTAAGAAAAAAAATATATGTATCAACCTCAAATCTTGTGGGACTTGGTGCATATCCTAGTATTGCCACTAGATGGCAGTGCATGATTCGTTATCAAAATAAAGTTCTTTTTCCATTTGTAGAATTTGTGCAAAAGGGATACTAAAGGTTTTCAACAAATTATGTCATGCAGTATAAAATTGCTTTGTGTGCACTAACCTTAAAAAAAATCTTACCTGAGGGAATCTGTAACCTTTTCAGTTTTCATTTCCGTAAGAAGTTAGGACAATATTTAATTATTTCTGATATATTCTTGTAGGTCACAAAATGAGCTATATAATGCATGCTGCTCCAGATAATCACATAGAGACAAGTAATTAGGTCTCTCGTTCTTGTAGGTTAGATTTCATATGTAAAATAGTGATGAAACAGTGTTTATTTGAAGTAGTTAGGAAGGATAAAAAAAAGTGCTTAACTTAAATGCTACAAATTAATATATAATATATATCTGTTTCATGGTGTCTGTATTTATTTATTGTGGGACTACTAATTGTGGAATAAAAGCAATGAATATGTTTAAGTGATGTTATCCCCGGTTATTAGTCTGTCTGATAAACAGATGAATACATTGCGTCATACAGAGTTATTTAAAAAAAATTCATGAAAATGTAACGCATTTACTAACAGCAATACACTAATCCTCTCCTGGGCTGGTTTTAGCTATGGGCAGTGTGGGTGACATCTATTGGAGGGTGCACGAGTGCTGTAAGAGAAAATGGGGGGGGGGGGGGGG
>WMED01022607.1:0-11631 GCA_019650415.1 Pipa parva | reverse complement strand
TGTACAGGTTATAGGTCACATTAAAGGTGGAAAAAGTTGTAAAATTATTTGTCTTGCTGTTATTTTTTTATATTACAAAAACCTGGCATTTGAACAGGGGTTTGTACACTTTTTATATCCACTGTAAAATAAAATAGTCCTATTTATTATTAGATTATGAGAGCAACATTTTCCACAGCACTGTACAATATATTCATTTTTTTAAAAATGTAACCAAACTAAGTCAGATTACAAAGCAATTCAGTTTTCAGGGTGGCATGGATGAAGTTGCCATATTATTAGATGTGTAGCACTGTGATTTTTTTTTAGCAGTAAAAGCCTACAGCTAAATTTTTGAGAGATACACAGGTAAATCAATGGAATATTCTTTGAGGTGTTTTGCTACCAGTGCGCCCTTGCTCTTAAACAAGAACTTTTGTACTCTAACCGTAACTAATAGGCTAAAACTACACTGCTTAAACTACTATATTATGAAGCACCAAACCAATACCTTTGGGCTCTAGTGCTATCCTGTAGAACCGCTGGAGCTCTCTGAATTAATTTGTGTGCATTTGCAAATGGAATTTAGCTATTCATCAAGTGTTGGAGTGTGGTCCATGTTGCAAATTCAGCAACGCATACTCCTCCGCTTAGGGAATAAGGAGTCAAGAATTTGGGACAGTTGGATCCCAGCAACTGAAAGTGGCTCCCAATGACTTCAACAGTCAAATTTGCACTTTGACGAATTGGCCTCTGTAAGTTTATTGTGTTGCTGGTATGGAGGCTGCATGAACAAATGTGATTTCTTGTCTTTAGGAGAATTTAGTTCTTCTTTAAAAAAAGAAAAAAAATCTAAAAAAAAAAAAAAACCGTTAACAGAACCAAAATTTCAGCACTTCAGTCGTGTCTTTTTCAAAGCAAAAATGAGGTTCCAAAACATTGATACTGTTAACTGTTTGATTTTGTCAGTGTGATGACTAATAACTTTGACAAATGTCTTCATTTTTGCACTTTAATTGAATTGAGTGCTGTTTGAGTTAGATTTTAATAGAAATATTTTGACTATCTCAGATATAAAGATACAAGTGTTAATAGGTTTGCAGCAAAACATTTTGTTTGTTTTTTTCTATCAGTGACCAAAATGAAAGGGCTTTATTTCTTGCTAAAAACATTTTATTGAATGAAATAGAGTAATAGTGAAAGCTTGACATTATGTAGAAAGCATTATAAATTATTATTGCACTGGGAAATATACTGGTAGCTTTTTTGAATGCCTTTTCTGATTTTATAAAATCATTATTATTTATGCCTGAGTATATACATAATGGGCAAAATTTACTAAGGGCGGATTTAGTCCGCCCGAAGTTAATTTCTGACCGCACGTGCGGTATTCCGATCGATTTGCGATCGCTCAATCGCAGTTCTGATCGCTTTGCGATCGCAAAAGCGATTGATTTACGATCGCGAGATCGCAAATCATTCGGAATACCGCACGTGCGGTAAAAATACTGCACGTGCGGTCAGAAATTTACTTCGGGTGATCGTTTCGCCCTTAGTAAATTTCGCCCATAGTATCTATGTGACTTTTAGCTGCAAACAGAAGATGTTGGGTAGCAATAGATAGAGTATACCAATCAGGCAAGCATTCCAGGCCTAAACTTAATATTCATTTGCCTTCTAGACCTTTCAAAAAGAGCAAAATCAGCTGCCCAAAATGGGGGGTCTGAAAATCAAGGGAAGGACAGTGAGGAAGATGTCATCAAGAACTGTACTACAAAGGGGAAGAATGTGCACACAAGAAAAAACATGTTTAAAGGTAAGAAAGGGTGTGACTCTTCTTTGTTGCAAGAGTAGTGTTCCAACAACGGTCTTGAAGCCAACGTTTCTTCTTCTGTGAATCTATTTATCTTTTTTTGGTCCAGGTGGACCAATTCTAGGATGTCTTCCAGGATCTGGTATTGAAAAGCCAACTATTAGAATAAGAATCTTAGATTCTGTTTAATATTACTCAAGGGCGAAATTTATTAAAGTCGGAAAAGCCGTTTGCGCATTTCCAAATTTAATAACTCGGGAGAACGCTTTGAAGTTTCTCCCGGTAAGTATCGCAAGATTTGACTCGTGCGATACTTGCTGTGAGAAACTCTTTTTATTGGATATATACATGGAAAGGTAGCTATATTGTATGGCTACCTCTCCATGGATATATTTAATGAAAAAAAGTTTGTCACGGTAAGTATCGCACGATGCAAATACTTATCGGGAGAAACTTCAAAGCTTTCTCCCGATTAAAGTCAGAAAAGCCGAAAAGGCTTTTCCGACTTTAATAAATTTTGCCCTACTAGAGTGCATTTCTGTCTTAAATAGAGATACTTGTTTGACTTGCCACCAGCTAATAGGTTTTGAATAAACCCCCTCTCTCTATCTCTCCGTTTGACTTAAGACTCTTATACAACTGCATTTTAGTGCACTATATGTTGTTAAATAGACCTTTGGCTTTTTTTACTAACTCTCCTACTTTGGTTTTATTGAAGGGGATGTTGAGAATGGTAAAGAACACTTGTATAAAACGCACATGTGCCCAGAATGTAAACGCTGCTTTAAGAAGCGTACTCATCTGGCAGATCACCTGCACTTGCACTTCCCTGATCCTAACCTTCAGTGCCCTAATTGCCACAAGTACTTCACCAGCCGCAACAAGTTGAAAATCCACATGATGAGAGAAGCCGGAGAGAAGACCCATCGGTGCCCGCTTTGCGACTACAGCTCGGTGGAAAAAAATGCTCTCAACCGGCACATGGCAAGCATCCATGAGGGGGTGTCCAACTTCTACTCAGACACCTACTCCTGCCCGGTGTGTCAAGAGGTTTTTGAACTGAGCCAGGCTCTGAAAGAACATATGAAGGGACACAAATCAGAGCCAAAGATGCTTTTGTGTTTCAGCCAGGGTTGTGACAAAGCCTTGTCAGACCGAAAGGAGTTCCTTCGCCATTTAAAGGAATCTCATGGAATTCGTGCAGTGGAATGTAGGTATCATGCTTGCTCGCTGCTGTTCAAAAGTCGTGAAGAGATGGAGCTGCATCGTAAGAACCACTATGCCTTCCACTGTAAGGATTGCGACTTTGTCTGCTCTAACAAACACACCTTCCGCAAGCACAAGAAATGTGGTCACCCCGGTAAAGAGGAGATGTCCTGTTCCTTCTGCCCATACAAGAGTTTTAACCCAGTGGAGTACACTGACCATGTAGGCAAGATGCATGCCAGTGAGAAGATTCATCGCTGTAGGGACTGTGATTTTGCCACTGCACACAAAAGGGTCCTGATCCGCCACATGTTGCTGCACACAGGTTAGTGGTATATTCCTCATTTAGCTTCTGCTTTGCTTAACAGTGTGGTATTACAGTCATTCACACAGCATTAAATGACATGTTATTTCAAAAGCTATTATTTTTTTAAGTTATTATTTATACAAAAACATCCATTTCTTAGAATATTGTTTTTTTTGGTTTCATTTTCCGACTGTTATGTACTATAATATTCCCTCCTAAATGAATATTTATAGAGGGCAGAATTTCTATAATAATTGAAGACTGTTATACTGTGGAATAAAAGCAAGCTGTTCAGTGTTTAAATGGACAGCAAATGCTCATTATTTTTAGGCATGGTGGTTAAATACTTACCAATGTATTTCTTTCCTCCAGTGCTGCCTGCATGTCACAAAACCAATCTTCATTTCTTCTCTATCCAGAGCTGCAATCCTCTTCACTTCCTGCTTCTTCTTGAAAACATGAAAGTAAAGTAAGTGCAGAAGCAGGATTCTGATTTAATACTGCTTCTGCACATGCTCTACTTGACAAATTTTATATATTTTTATCACTAACACCACATTACCCCTATTGTTTTAAAGTGAAAAGAAAGTTTATATTGTTTGTTTTTCTCTCTGCATCTTACCTGAATACATTGTAATGTTCTCCTGTGTGTTCTCCTTTAGTACATTACATGACAATCTTACCTGCTTCTTCACAGGGGAGAAACCTCACAAATGTTCCCAATGTGACTTCATGTGCAGGGACATTAGCTATCTCTCAAAGCACATGCTGACCCATTCAACTGACAAGAACTACATGTGCACTGAATGTGGCTATGTCACCAAATGGAAACACTACCTGAAAGTGCATATGCGCAAGCACAGCGGGGACCTCAGGTCAGTGACGCCTATTCCCTCCCACAGAATTATTTCCTGAAAGTTCCTTTAAACTTATACATATTACCGAAGTGTGCTCTAAAGGCCTGTTTTTAAAGCTGACTAGAGAAAAATATCTTGCTTTATAGGCACAAATTAGAATTTCTGGAAGCACAGGTTGAATATATAGAAACTATAAACACATTTGAGGCATTTTCAGTTGTTGAGATAACTGTTCCTTTAGATGTTTAACCTTGAATTATCAAGGTTTTCTATTGGCAGGAGCTAGTGTAAAATTACATGCGCACCCTAGATCTAAGCATTGACCTAAACTTAAAGGTTAAGTAAACCTTGACTATAAAGAATGCTCTATTTACCTATTGTCAAGAAATGTAACAAATAAGAAACTCCTGACTCACATCATAATTCAGCAGAGCTCAATATCCCCCTGTAGCTGCTCTTTTCCTCTCAGCAACTTCCTTGTATGGGAAGTGCAAGCATGTAGCCATGCCCCTCCTCTCCCTGACTTCTCTCTCCACAGCTGACTGCACAGGTGGTCGGACAGGTCTTATCTGTGCATGCTCAGGGTTATAAACAGGCTTTTTAGCTAAGGAGAGGAATTTTCCCCACAAGAATGGCTCTCTGTATAGTGAGTGATGTCACTCAGGGTGGGGCTTATCAGCACTGCACAGGAAGAGTCTGTACACAGAATGGGAGGGGGAGCAGGGCTGTTTAAGAGGCAAGTACTATTGATCCCAAAATCATTTTTACATTTTAATGTTTAAGTTGACTTTCTTTATGTATCTTGTCAAATATAAATAATTTTTATCCACACTTTTCATACTCTTTAATGACAATAATTAGAATGATTTTAGGTCCGTGCTTAGAACAGGGTTACACATGTAATTTTACACTAGCTCCTGCCAATAGAAGACCTTGACAAATTTTAATTTGTTCCTATAAAGCAAGATATTTCTCTATTTAGCTTTAAAAATAGGCTTTTAGGGCACACTTCTTAAACATGTATTATCTAAAGCACCATAGTTAACAATGAGACTGGGTGAGGTCTGTTTAAAAACATGGCTATCAGTAAACATAGGAACAGACGGCAATAAAATTTGTCAATTCAACTTCAAAAGATAACATTTTGTATAAGTGATGGATTTGAATCCCAATAGGAATTCAGATTATTTTGGTATTACTGGATCTTTAGGTTTTTCCAGAACATTTTTGAAGCAGTAATGTAGATGACCACTAGGAGTCACCACTGTTACTATTGTGTTTACTTGCTAGAGAGGTAATCTCAACATATTTAATATAGAAATAAAGATTCGCTTTTCCGAACCTTCAATGACTGCTGATCTGATTTTCAGAGTTTTAATCATCTATTTAATGGACAAATAACAGATTTAGGTTTAGCATGGCAGTTATTACTACATTGTACTGGTAAAAATGTTATCTCTGAAACAGAATTCCTGTATAGGTCCCTTTTTTGAGTTTGTTTTCTTTCTCTGTGGTCACCTCTATCTTTTATCTGTTAAGTAGTCAAACCCCCTCCTAGTTCTGTTATTTCCTATGGAACTTTAAAAAAATAAAAGTACCCAAGAAAGCTGAATATAGCTACACCCAGTAAAGAAAGAGACAACCTAAACCAATAAAATTCCATAAGTAGTACATAGGAACATGGCAATCCATACAGCAATTTTCTCACTGGTCCTTTATGCACAAATCCAGAATATAGAAGGCATGTACTTCTAAAAAATATTTCTATTAGAGTCCTGCAAAGATCACCTAATAGTACACGTGTATAGATAAATATAGTGTAAACGCCTTTTAAAAAATGAAACTATATATATTTAGGGGGGAATTCAGCATTACGCAAAGTGATCTCCGAATCCTTCAGCTCACTTCGCACAGACTGATATGCGCTCGCTGATGTCCTGCACGTGGACATCAGCGAGCGCTTTAAAGGGATTCCAGTCTCAGCGAGGCAACTCTTTTTTGTTCTCACCAAGACTGGAATTCCTTTAAAGCGTTCGCTGACGTCTGCGTGCAGGACATCAGCGAGCGCATATCAGTCTGTGAGAAGTGAGGTGAAGGATTCAGAGCTCACTTCGCACAATGCTGAACTACCCCCGTACGTAGTTCCTTTTTATGCCAGGTATGAATACGCTTGCCACTATGTTAAGGTATCTCTTATCTGGCAAGTCCTGGCTACTAATGGGCCATCCTAGTTTAAAATCATTTAAGTAAAATAAAGTCATTTTCAATGCTTGGATCATTCAGGCTGTATCAATAATGTAAATATGATTTGGGTACATTATTAGAACTCCGTGTAAACACTATGATATCAGATCATTACACTTGGAATTCAGGATCATTACTAAAGGCTGGTATAAGTTACACCAGCTACTTTCAGGATCTTGACTTGGGGGAAGAGAAATACAAAAGTGTTACTCTACAGCAGCTCAATCAGGTATTTACACATGCACATGTAGAATGTGTGAAGCACACTCCTTTAAATGTATTTATACTGGAGTTCTCTTAAAGGGGAGATAAAACTACAGGCTGACTGGCATGCTAAATAAGCACATTTGAGCATCTTTAGACTGCAAGAGTCCTCTGTTTCACAATGAAATGGAGAGCTCAGAGAACTGGCAGCTTAGGACTTCTCCCTTAACTGACCTTGGATTAAAGTGTGAGCTATGGTGCAAGAGACATGGCACAAATTGCAGTGGGGTAGAATCCCCTAATGAAGTTAGTAGTAATTAGCAAACTGCAAGCACTAAACATTAATGGATTTACTGTTGGGTTAGACCTTTGTTATCAGGTACGCGTGTATAATAATATTCCTATCGTTTACTAATTGAATGATTGTGTTTCCTTTAATTTCAGGTATCACTGTAATCAGTGTTCATATCGATGTAACCGAGCAGACCAGCTGAGCAGCCACAAACTAAGACACCAAGGGAAGACCCTTATCTGTGAAGTGTGCGGCTTTGGCTGCAAGCGCAAGTATGAGCTGCAGAAACACATGCAAGTCAAGCATTCCCAGTCGTGTCAAATACCTGTGTACCAGTGCCAGTACTGCAGCTATCAGACAAAATATAAGCAAGCCTTGATTAATCATGAGAACTGCAAACACACCAAGCACAGAGAGTTTCGCTGTGTCCTGTGCTCATACTGCACTTTTAGCAACACAAGCCTATTTTTTCATAAGCGTAAGGCACATGGCTACACACCAGGGGATAAGGATTGGCTAGAAAGATATGCAAGCAAGAAACAGGAGATCAGCCAGTCTGACTTGTTTTTCCCAAGCTACAAAGCTGTGGATTCTGTAAAATTGTCAGAGAAGCCATTCTCTGGTGGCTATCAACAGAGCTTGACAAGTGAACCTTTGGCATTAGGCAGTAAAGTAGATGGAAGCACTGAGGTGCAAGTGGCAGAATGTTTGCAGGTTGGACTTATGAGTGAATCAACTGAAGACAACAACCTTTCAGTAACAGATGAATCTTTGCTTGCGACCATTACTCTGGAACCAGTTGAAACTTGTACCATAGAGATGGAAAACTTTCCTGTTCATATTCAGCTCTCTGCACCTGCTGAAATTCTGTCCAAGGAGCCTTCAGAAAAACCATTAGATACTTGTGAAAATCCAGTTCCAGCAGGAGATGGTATGCTGTGCTTCTCCGAGAATTTAGTAGCCGAAGACAACCTTAACTGTGGTCAGGAATTTGAAGAAGAGTCTGATCTTCATTTGGAAGATCATGAAAAACTTGATAATGAGTCTTCTGCTACAAGAGCTGATTACATTCAGGAATCAGTGCTCTGTGATCTTAGTGATAAGTGTGAAGGTCTTCCCGTTCATGTTGGTGCTAACCTGAAACCTCAGCAAACCGGTATGCCATTAGAGATTCAGAGGTCTTGGGCACATGTAGTCAAGGATGGTGTGCAATTAACTATTTTATGTGAATCCAGTGCGCTAACTCCTAATGGTCCTGCAGGTGCTGAAAGCTCAGGAAACTCCCAAGACACAGCAGAGGAAAGCTGTAGACCAGAGTCCATGCTGATGGAATTACGAAAGCAGGACAAAGAGCAAGCTGAGACCCTTGTTTTGGAAGGCAGAGTTCAAATGCTTGTGGTGCAATCAAGAACTCCAGTTTACAGATGTGAGAAGTGTTCCTACATAACAAGAAAGGAGGGCTGTATGCTTCAGCACACCAAAACTGGGTGCCGCATGCGCAAATCCTCATTGGCATGTGAAGAATGTGGAGCAAGATTTAAACAGCAAAGAGGACTAAATACCCACATGCTTAAAAGGTGCACAGCCATCCAGAAGAGGAAAAAAGCTTCTATTGAATCAGCCTGTTCAGAAAAAGTAACCATCTTAGAGGCTGGTTTAGAAGCTTCCAGTTCAAACATAGAGGCTTCTGCTGATGACATGGTGCCAGAGTCGCATGGTGCCACATCAGAAATCCCCTTAGCCAATGTTCCTCCACTATCACCATGCCAGGATCTTATTTTTGGGGAATTAAAAGCAAACCTCTGTGAAGAAAGCAATATGTTGGAAAAACCAGATTCATGTAATGCCTTCTTATCAGTTACCTCCAAATATCTGGAAAGAGAAACTTCAGTGCCTGATGAATGGCAAGATAAGGAAAGATACAAATATGAGCAAGGAAAGTTCCGTTGCAAGTTTTGTCCTTTCTTCTGCACCAGGGAATGCACCATAACCAATCATGTAAAGGAAAATTGCAGAGAACTAAGGGTGATCCAGTGTCACCAGAGAGATAAACAAAGGGATGAAAGAGGGGACCGAGAGTCAATGAGTTCTGTGGAGGAAGAAAGCCAAAATACAGAGGAAGAGGAAGTTATAGGGGATAAAACATATAATAAAAGCAAATCAAATTCTAATACTTCTGGGGACTGCAAGCTTTACTGTCCCACATGCCCTTTCACATGTTTCCAAAATCGAGCAATGAGGACTCATGTGAGTAAAGGCTGCCTAAAACCTGGAGAACATCAGTGTCAACTGTGCTCATTCCGTTGCATGTCAGTTGCAGCATTAAAGCGCCATCGAGAGCTACACCAGAAGTATACCCAAAGCAGAGTACAGCTGAAATGTAAGCAATGTGACTTCATCTGCAAACAGCCGCGCTGCATGAAACAACATGTAAAGATCCGCCATGAAGGCATTAAACCTCACCGCTGTCAATACTGTGATTTTAGCACCACTCGACGCTACAGACTTGATGCCCATGAGTCACTGCACACCGGTGTTGGGCGAATTTCATGCAATTCCTGCAGCCGCACTTTTGGTACTAACTCTAAGTTGCGGCTACACCAACGTCGTGTCCATGAAAAGAAACCCACACACTTTTGTAGCCTTTGTGATTATAGTGGCTACAGTCAGAACGATGTTGCTCGTCACATGGGAAGTTGCCATAATGGTGAGCTTGCCTTTTCTTGCTCCGTTTGCCAAGCAAGCTTCAGTTCTGAGGCTGCACTGAAACAGCACAATCTGCGCAAACACCAGGAAAAGGCTACCCACAAATGCTCCCAGTGCCAGTTTTCTTGCCACAGCCAAGCAACCCTTAAATGCCACCTTCAAAAGCAACACCTGCAGCTTGACTGTAGCATCTGCAAGCAGTCGTTTTCCTGCAGAAAGGATCTAGAAGAACACCGCAAATCTCACTTTGCCCATCATTGCGACTTGTGTGAATATGCAGCCAAAGACAGACAACATCTAGTACATCATTACTCCGAGGTTCATGAAGCATCAGCAGTACCTGGCACTGATGGAGATGAGAGGTCATTTTGCTGCCCCTTCTGTTCCTTCACCTGTCGACATCAGCTGGTATATGACCATCATGTTAAAGGCCATGGTGGAACACGAGTATACAAGTGCTCAGACTGTGATTACACAACCAAGAACAAACAGAAAATTACCTGGCATAGCCGCATCCACACTGGTGAGAAACCCTACAAATGCCATCTTTGTAACTACGCCTGTGCCGATCCTTCACGTCTCAAGGTAGGTAGCTGTGATGTCCCCTACTTGAATATTCCTTGACGGGAACAGCTGTGTTATGTGGAATATTCACCCACTGTCTAGCAAAAGTTGAACAGTCATGGATTGTTTAGATAGAATCAGAGTTAGATTCTACTTTCCCATATGGTATCATTTTTGCTTTGTGGAATGCTTTTTAAAGTCAAAATATGGCCTGTTAATGTTAATAATACTTATACAGATATGTTGTGTTTATTTTCCTCAAAATCTACAGTAAAATAGGAATACATAGCTAACTGTGAATTGGTAAGATTTATTTTGCATATTAACATTTCTCTAACATGATAACTTCCATCAGGAGGTGGAAAACTGCAAGTATTAGCTTGAGGATCTCATATTTTATACCTGCCTACTCACAGTTATGCTCTGTTTTTTTCTGTGTCCTTCCCATCAAATTAGTGGGATATCCCAGTCATTTTATCTTCATGCATGGGTTTATCCATTATATGGGGTGTTGATTTACTCAGCCCTTACCTGACGTTTACTTTCTATTTTTTTCTATCTGGAGAGAGAATTTCCATTAGGGGAAATCACTATGTAAGGGAGCACCACAAGGAGCATTTTTTTCTGTGAACTGACTACAAATTTCTGTACTTCTGCCCCTGAACTATGCTTGTGGGAACCCTCTAACACTCATTAACACATCTACACAATAGCTAAATTTAAGGAACGTTGTATCTTTTCAAGGGACCTGAATGACTGCATCCATTAAAAATTTGCTACTATTATTCTCAGCACGACACCAGCCTTTGACTCTGAGCTGCTTTAGCTGGCAGTTGTGAAGGCCAAAACAGCTGCTTTTTCTATTTGCGTTCTCCAAACCTGCCTTAAAACTTTTTCACTTCCATAAATGAACGTGTTGATGCATCTATAGGATGCAACTATTGATGTTACTAAATTACAGTCCTGGAGAAAAGTTTTATCAGCACAACTAGCTATAGATGAGGAGATTTTACTTACCAATAAATCTTATCACCTTCAGTGATCTTCAGCTCTGTGTCAGTACAGAAGCTCACTGGAATCTCCACACTTGCTCAGCCTGTCTGTTCAGGGAGGAGTGGAGAAAAGCACAGGGATTTAGAGCAGAGCTAGTCATACTCGTTTCCCAAATCATCCTATGTGATGGGTAGACAGTGGAGGGTTCAGAAGTGTTACTGTCCCCTGCCATGCCCACAATTTGTCAGAGGCTGACTGACTGAAGAATATCCAATTCTGGACACAGGATCTAGTCGCTGCCTCCTTGGAGAAAGGACACTATAAAAACTGGAGTTCCTTTTCCTGTGCTCAGCGGTAAAACCCCTAGGGAGGAGTCTCCTTTCTTTTCTACTGTCCTTCCTCCAGTGGAAGAGAGCTTTACCCCATGGTCCTGTGTCCCCCAAGAGATTTTATGTATGTATATGTA
>WMED01022606.1:0-11631 GCA_019650415.1 Pipa parva | reverse complement strand
CCCAGAGCTGCCCCCTGTGCCCCAGATTTGCATCCCAAATGTGCCCCCTGCACCCCAAATGTGCCCCCTGCACCCCAGATGTGCACCCACTGTGCCCCAGATGTGCCCCCTGCGCCCCAAGGGGTGGTTCGCCCAGGGCGCAAATCTAGCCAGGACCGGCCCTGACGCCAAGGGAGTGTTCACACTGGCGCTTGTAAGTACAAAGGAAAAATTCACTCGGCGTATTTTTCTTTTTTTTTCACACTAGCGTATTATGTGCAGCGCATAGTACGCTAGTGTGAACCTAGCCTTAAGTTGCAAGGCCGGGGCCTGACCGTAGCATTGACACTGGTCAGTGGTAAAGTAAAAAAATCAGAAAACCCTATCGAAATCTCGTCAATACATGTAATTATTAAAATCGTTATGCAGTGATAACACTCAGAAACAGGGTATCTTCGTCTTGAGTATTCTTTCTTTCCCTCAGAAATCTTTCAGAATATCAGATTAAATGCATATATGATAAAAGTATAAGGGACGTTTATATTTTTTGCCATTATTGTGCCTTAAAAAGATTAAATAAACTACACTGCCTTGAAGCAGTTTAGTACATACTTGTACAAGCTGATCAGGTTAGGTTGGCTAGATCAGTCATTCATAAAACCATATTGGTTCCCTAAGATCAGTGAATATATTATAGAATCCTGAAAGGGGAATTCAGATTAGTTCTTACAAGGGCTATTTTCCTTTAGATTGAACCATAGTTCTGCTGTGCAAGCATCTTCATTCCTTCTTTCACTATTATAATGAGTTCACTGTGCCCTCCCAGTTCTGTATCACCATTGTTTCTATTTAATAGCGCCATTGCACATGTCTGCACTGCTGGTGCATTCAGATAGGAGGGGCTCAGTGAAGACAGGAATGCAGTGGTAGAACAGAATTAACTGCAAGTTCCAGGATCTGTAGGATTCTTTGCAAAAAACAAAAGGCTTGGAAACAACCTCCCGAGACCCTCCCATTCTCTTACCCAAAGAGCCATGAGAGCACATCTGTACACCTGTTTTCTCTGAGTAAAATGTATTCTAACTGGTGATGTTACTTGAGTGAATGGGGCTGTCAGGAAGCTTAATATTTTTGGCCAAACACAAACATGGACCTTGTCCTAAAGCATCCCTTTAACCCCTTTAACCCCTTTATCCAAATCAATCAGAATGTTTTCACACCCCCATGCTCCTAATACAAAATGAAATTAGAAAAATTTCAAATAATGGTTTGTGTCTATTCCTGAACTTATCTCTCTTAGCATCTGTTGATAGATAACATCAAGTGGTTTATCCATCTTAATCATGGAGTCATTTCTTTACTCCTTCCTGCTTTGAACAAATTATTTTTAATGGTGCAATATGCTCATGTTATTTCCTAACATTTTCTCCTTTGTTATAAATGCTGACAAAAAATTGATTTAATACTTGTATATTTACTCTTCACTATAAACTTGTATTGTCTAAGGGCCCCACACCCACCTGTTTTTTTTTTTTAATTAAAACATTTAAAGGAGAACTATAGTCAGATTACATCTTTACATATGCAGCACTATACCTTAGTGAAAAGAGTTTCTCCCCAGTAGTTGTTTCATCTGAAGCAGGATGATTAATTAAGTAGTGTTTCAAAACTCCTGCAACAGAAAATGTGTGTGTGACATGTACTAGCCAGTTTTCCAAGAAAAGGTACCCTCCCCCATACATTTTTGCCCTTCTTACTAATTAGCACATGTGCACAAATTAGCTTTCTCTCTGGAATCTCCTACATTCCAGACGTAAACAAGCTTAATTTATGAGGCCATAACATCAGCACACTGCTTAACCAATAGCAGTCAGGCAGATTTTTCTTTTCATGTTTCCTAACTTGGAAAAGACAAAGGGGAGAGGGAGTGGGGGGAGGAAAATGTCAGATCTGTTTAGAACTAAACAGTGAAACAAACAGCAAGTATTATTTCTTCCCTAAACTTTTTTTTAACTATTTGTGTCAGCAATTGGCTTAACATAAAGGAGTTTTATATTAGTATAAAGGAGTTTGTATGCGTGCAGTTATATTGGCACTATAGTGCCCCTTTAATGAACTTTTTGGAGAATTAGTACAATTTTTTTCTGGTGATATTAACTGAAGGTAAAATGCACAAGCCTTATTTTCCAGTTTTCTGGGTACAAGAGTTAGCAGTTCCTAATTTACTCCATTTTAGCATTTTTTTTATGTCCTTAGCTCTAAAGTTTAGTGAATCCAGACCAGTACTGATTTTCTAATGTGAAAGGGAACAGATCACCTTACATTAAACTGCCCATGTAAATGGAACTTAGTTGCCAACCCTACGTGAGCTAACTGAAAATCACCCTGATCACTAATTATATAAATATTCTTTCCATTAGTGATCACTGGAAACAAGTTTAGTGAATTGGCCCTCATTCATCTCATTCTAACTTAGTTTAGTTTAAGCTCACAAACTTGCTGCTTTAGTTTTGAACAGTTGGACAGCTTTTCCGACACCACTCACAATACAGAAGTTTGCCTGATCTGATTATTTGACAGGCTAGCCCATTCTCTGCTATACGCAGAATATATGCAGTTAAGGGACTAGTATTGCCCCCAAAAAATTAAAATTCCAATTTGTATTGGCAAATACAGCACTTGGAAAAATGATATCTTTAAAGTAAAATTCATTACTTATATAGCATTTTGAGTCTCTGATAATTAAACAGACCACACCCAGTCCCATTATTTTCTATGGTGCATTAGATAATACATATTCAAGAAGTATGCCAGAAAATACAATTTTATAAAGGTATAAAAGTTAACAGATAAATATCTTTACATAGAAGGGGAACTGCGTTGAAAACAGTATAAAGTGTGCAAATTTAGACTCATCGATATCGATCTTTATCATCGACCATCAGAAGCTACAAGCTCAGCAAATAGAAAAGGTTGAAATGACCTTCATCATTTTCCTCCTAGGTCTCTTTAATACCCATATATGTTAATGAATGCCTTGTTCTGTCTATTCATCTAAGATATCATCTCCTTATCACCATGGCGCCTTACCTGCATTTCATTGTGCTTGCATCCAGAAAGTAACAAATGTAAGCCACACCATGGTATGAACAAGGATTCATGTTTTCAGCCTAGTGTTTATCACCACACCTTTAAAGCAAGTAGAACTTTATCCATTAGTGCAAAGCAACACTGGGCATTTTGTCACTGCACAATTTTGATGGTGATAAAATCATTACAATCAACTTCCTATTGACTTAGCTAAAAACACCTGGAGCACAACTTAGAAATTCCATCTTTTTCAAATTGTATTTTTCCTACAACGCTGATTGTAATAAACGCGAATAGGAAAATACAGGTTGTGGGGAGTAGCACAACAAATTTTGGTGAAATCAATTGAAAAAAACCAAACCAAAACAAAACAAAAAACAAATTTTGTTGTGGATAAAAACGTGTTGGAAAATTCTAATTTTACAGAGATGCGCTTCATGGGAAACTATCAATAAAAAAATAACACCAGTGAAAAATGGAATCTTGTTGAGAAAAAAAATGTCTTTTTATTAAACAAAAACAATATTTGAAAAGAAAGATAAACATGGCAGAAACTGCGACATGTAAATGTGGTTTCTGTTCAAGTGATTACATTGTATGATAAATGATATAGATTATATAAAATAATAATGTTATCTAAGCAGTATTAAGAACATGATGTGAACATTTACTGGCCTCAGACCATCATTAAACCTTGTACACTGTTTGAAGTAACCGTCTACCAGACGTAAGAATGCATTTGTTTTTACACAGCAAGAAAAGGCTTGCAAAAAAGTGGAACGTTTTCAAAATAAATAATTTGTCAATGTAATGGCCCTTTAATAGAGGAATGATCAAGTTAGGTCACAGCCTCTAGTGTAAGTGTTGCTATTGTTTTGTCATTTATTAATTCCCATTTGTGTTTTTCCCACAATCTGCTGTGTATTTAGTGCAAAAAGTTGCATTGGTTCCCTCATTTTTCCTAACCTACAACAACATTATGAACAGGCCAGTTGTCAGTAGGATCATTCCGAGCATCCTCCCGCTATCTCACATTACCTATTTCTCTTTGGTGTTAGGTTTGCTGTCAGCACATGAATATCTATGATGGCTCCACTATCCATTACACAACCTATTTGACTTGGCAATGATGTTCATTTATTATATCTTGCTTCTCCATGTATTGTTCTCTAATCAGTTTCTTAATCCTTTCTCTAGATATCTTCATTTACATATGCATAGATAGAAAAAAAATGTGTAGATTTGTTACAGAGAGTGTCTAAAAGTTTATTCTTCTGATTTATTTCTTTATCACGCCAATTTATTTAGTGACATCATCTTTCACGGTGCTTTAATGTGATTAACCAATTACTTCAGCTATCACATTATTATTTTGGGATGGGGGAGAGCCTGATTCAAATCTCAGAGCCAGATATAAATATAATACAGAAAACAAAAAAAGGGAGAATCATGCACACTGAACAATGTACTGAGATGCAGGGGCTGGGGATAGAATAACAATTGCTAACAATGGGGCTAAAGAAACCCCACAAAAGACACCCCAAAAGAAAGCACACACAGTCAAATGTATTTGAAAGTGCAAAAAAGAAACAAACAAAAACTTTATTGAGACAAAGTGACACACACAAAACCATAAAACCAATTAAAACAAGATAAAAATCCTAAGAAACCCCTAACAAACAGAGAGAACCCATAAGCAAAAGATTAAGTGCTTTCTCCTTGAATAGCCCAAATAAATGCTATTGAAAGGTTGGCAATTCATCAGGACAGAGTAATTACCAAATCAAAATGGATGAAAGCAGGCAGGCGAGATACTCAATAAAGCAGGGAGAGCGCTGAAAGCAGGGGAAACCGGATGCGTTTCGCATGAGGAAGCTCATTTCCTAGTGAGCGAAACGCTTTCATATACATTTGAGTGTGCGTGCTTTCTTTTGGGGTGTCTTTTGTGGGGTTTCTTTAGCCCCATTGTTAGCAGTAAATATTATACAGAGCTATAAGGTTAGATATAATATGAATGTGTGCCATGCAACTATACATTACTGGATGAGTACAATTTCATTATTTGTGGGTTTTAAAAAATGGCTACAAATGATACAGAGAGCCATCTACAAATTTACCAGGGAAAGAGAAAAAAGGTGAAAACAACATATTCAAATATTTTTTTAGTGGTAAATAGAAGCCATCCAAACTATGTTTTTTACTGATGCAGTGCTGGGGTCCTGGGTTTGATTCTACCCTGAGCATCATCTGTTGCAGTGTGCGTTTTCTTCACTCGCTTGCTTGGGTTTTCTTCCAGAATCTAAAAACATATTGGTAACTTGTCCTTCATGATTGTGCTGGTCACTGATTAATTTGTTATTGAATAATCAATCCAACCATTTTTTTTTAAAGAATTGTCCAAAACTCTTCTAGCATATGGCTGATGACAGTTTAAAAGTGATTAAACGTGATTCAGTCTTTAAATCGGTTGAACATTCTTTAAATTTCCTTTCAAACATTTAAATTCAGTATAGGTAAATAGCAATCAAAAATTGCAACAAAAAGCCAGGAATGAAAATTACTCTTGAAAAATGGGGAATAAAAAATGAAAAAGAAAATTTGATTGCTTGAAATGGGCTTAATGATGTAGATTAACAGAGAAATACCATACTTAATATGCAGCCTAATATAGACGATATACTAATGCTAAATCCTAATAAACTGCGTGATAATCCCTAGTTAAATCTATGTATTATAGCATTTTATATTGGCAATTTTTAAACAAAATAGTACAAATTTTCCTGAATGATCATAACAAAAATGACACGTTATATTGATTTTGTGTGTAATGACTCGGTCAATAATACATATATTCAGTTTTCATGTTACATTTCCTTTTGAAAGTGAGGAGTGTCTATGAAACACACATAGAACTATTTCTTGGAACAAAGAAAGACCATGCTTTTGGGAGATGATTGATATAGTCTTTATTCAGAGGGAATTACAGTTGGTTCCAGGTATAAGAAAATGAAATAACACCAATAAAACCCCCTTTGTGACACAGCCCCCCATATCTGTAGTAGGAAATTAAAACAAACTGTATAAAAAACTGGAACAATATAAAGGCAATGATGGTTATTATTGAACCTATAACAGAGTTGGATACAATTTTGTAAAATGAAAGCTGTTGAATGCTGTTTCGTTGCGCATAATCTGCACCAGGGCTGGCTTTTACACAATGGAAAAGATCACAGTTGTCTAAGGATCCTAGACCTAGGGGGTTTACAAGTCTGAGTACATTTTAAGCTAATTAAAATATATGCAAATCCCATTGGTCACACAAGAAACAGGTGGGTGGCATTTTGATATTACCCACCCAGAACCTGAAATAGCTATGTTTCTATCAGGTTTAGAAAGGAGAAATATACCAGAATTTATACTTGTGGGCTCCACTGTTATAGCTACCCAGCATGAGCATTCACAGAACAAGTTTAAAGGGGTGGTGCTGTGACATCATTGCATCACCTCTGCATCACGTGATGATGATGCATTGTTATGTGAACACTACCATATCGGAGATGGCAACAGCCATCCATTTAGACAGATAGGACAAGAGAGTTGCATTGGAATTCTAGGACTGTTTCCGATGTGCCCCTCTGGAGTGAGGAGGTTGTGGGCCGTGGCTTCCATACACTTGCCCTCCCCCCGGATGCCCATGCTGCCCAGTGCCCCATGTTGTTTTTACACTTGAACCCAGTTTCTTCTGTACCTCGGGTAATGTAGTCTGAAGAGTTAAATGTGAATAAAAAACAGCACATTTATTATAAACCAAAATGTGGACCCACAAATTAGCCAGATGTGATTTGTATTTGAGCAAACACCGTACAGTTGTTTGTGTATGTGTCCTAATAGTTTTTTTTCTATGCTTGTCCTTTAAATGACCTTGCACAGCTTTTTTTTTTTCTTCAGTTTTTAGAGCCACCACTGGAAAATGATGCTTATTAAGTGTACTGTGCCTTTGCAAGGAACTAGCACAACCAGAATTAGATATTCCAGTGAAAGGCGTGTATGTCACTTCCCACACATTCACAAATCTTGGACCATTTCAGCAGGAACACAACTATTTTTGATGGATGGATCCAAAAAACTTTGGTTGTGTGCTGATGATGCTGTTGGTCAGTGACCTAATCGTGTGTTTATAAAGAGGAAAGGACTGTTTCCTGCAGCTAACAAAATGCTGGTTTAAAATAGGCAGGAAAACACATCAGTGCAACGATCAGCAATGGGTGTGTATAGAAGAAATTTGGTCTAGGAGCCAAATTGTAGGTCAAGGTGTCTTTTTTTATTAATTGGAAGATTGCGTGACTGCTCTTTCCATGGGGGCTTGACAACAACAAGGTTCACTGGAGAGTGCGGACACATTGATGTATGCAATTCAGTTTTTATCTTTTTCTCCCACTGTCTAAACCAGTGTCATCATTTTCAACTAGAATTAAATTCAAACCTGGATGACCTTTAGGCAAAACTTAATTGAATAAAAACATTTTTCTATACTACAACATTTGCCATCTCTTTCCTGGAGACTGTTTTTAAATAAATAGGTGTGAAGTTGTTGCATATCTGACTTCACTGCGTTTACATCGGTTCAACTGGTCAAGGACCCATTCCTTGTATTTTTGCTTATGCAGTGGATTTTCAGCTTTTTGTTCCAAACAATGATTTTTTTTCTCTTTTTCATCCACTTTGTTAAAAAAAAAAAAAAGCAGTGTCATTTTCATCTTAAAAGAACAACTAAAAAAAATTTTGAAGTGACAACAAATAATTATACAGATGCTACAAATGTTGTAAACTGTTTTGTGGAATAAAAACACATATTTAGTTAGTTAGCAAAGGCTAACTGCCTGTTAAAAGGATTCAGGGGGTTAAAGGGGCACTATAGTGCTGATATAACTGCACACATACATATAAAACTCCTTTATATTTAGGCAACTGCTGACACAAATAGTTAATAAAAAGTTTAGGGAAGAAATAATACTTGCAGTTTGTTTCCCTTAATTAGTTTTCCTGAGAGCTGACATTTTCCACTCCCTCTCCTTTCTTTTCTGCATGAGAAGAAAAAGTTGCCTGACTGCTATTAATTAAGCAGTGTGCTGACGTTTTGGCTACATAAATTAAGCTTGGAATGCAGGAGATTACAGCGGGAAAGCTGACTGGTGCACATGTGCTAAGTAGTAAGTCGGGCAAAAATGTCCAGGGGAGGGTACCTTTTCATGGAAAACTGGCCAGTACACATCACACACACATTTCCTGGTGCGGGAGTTTATCATTAATGCCTACTCAATCATTCTGCATCACATGAAACAACTACTGGGGAGAAGCGCTTCTCACTAAGATATAGTACTGCATATGTAAAGATGTAATTTGACTATAGTTCCCCTTTAATGACTAAAGTGTGAATTCGACTGTCAAAGTGAATTCTCATCACTTCAGGTGACTACCCCTGATTCTCTACTCCCTAATGACTAAACAGCGGATTCCCATAGCAAATCCACAACCGTGACAATATTCTCATTTTAAGGTTGTGACTGCATTAGTAGCAGTCTATTGTGTAGTGTGTGACTGTTGTTAGCTGGTGAGTTCGCTATATCGCAGGGTTTGCTGAATAACAGAATATGGCGAAGTGTCAAATTCACAACTTTACGAGGGGCCTAGCACCACTGCCTTACAGTATTGGGTTCTGGGTTCAATTCTACCTGTGACTTCATCTGCATGGAGTCTGTATGTTCTCCCCATACGTGTGTGGGTTTCCTCGTACAATCCAAAAACATACATCTGTGTGTGTGACTGAATAGGGAAACTAGATTGTAAGCTCCATGGGGCAGGGGCTGAAGTGAATAACAAACTCTGTATAATATATCAGCGCTATATAAAGTAATTAAGACAATTTGTACTTTAGTCAATAACCCCCTATTAATGTCCTTTGACAAATGAAGAAGAACATAAAAAAATTATATACATGTATGGTTAAAGATTGATTTTGGCATAAAAGGTATCTTAGGGGGTAAAATAGAAAAGTGACTGTCATCACTGATTAAAAAAGAACATCAGTATCTGGAATTTTTGGCTTAGCAAAGTTAGTTCATAACTACTGAGTGGATGAAATCAAGATCTGCAATTTAACTTGCTTGTAACTCTTGGTATTCATTGTGGAAAAGTAATGGATACAAGCGACCATAATGTTTGCAGTATTGCGTGCTAACAACTAATAATGGAAGCTATAAATACAAATGTATTTATTTTCATCTTTGAATTATAACATTAGTTCATCTGTTTGAGCTAATGGTTTATATGACATACAAACATCGACTCATCACAAATTATATTGACAAAGAATAATAATTCCCTTTGCTTGGTTGGCCGCACAGTGGGTTCTGTTAACATTTCAGTGTCAGATTCTGTAAAGAAACTAATTTCGTTGTGTGTGTTGTTGTGCAGAATGCGCTAGAGAGGGCTGTATGAAAAGTTGTTTGAAAACATCTATAGAAATCATGTGTGGAAAAGGCAAAATATTATATTGTGTGATTCCAGTGGGTCTGGTGCTTGTTACAAAACTCATCATGTTTTTCAATGGTAAAATTTACAGACTAATTTACGTATATATCCCAGAAAGCAGTTTCTTAAACGGTTCAGCTTGTCTCCATGACTTAAAAGAGGACTCGTGCATCTGTTGTGAAAGCTTTTAAGACACATCACACAGTAGCTGGAACTACCTGCTGATTACTGACAAGAACAAGGATGAAGTGGAAGACTGATCTGTTTAGAGATGGTGTTCTTTTCTAGAGAGAACTTGGGGGACTGAAAAATTCAGTTAGCGGGAAGAGGCCACTTTGCTTTTGTATGATAAATCTTGCAGATGAATGAATGTCTTTAGAGAGGCTTATTTGCATTAAATCACTTTGTTACAGTCAACAATTGCTGACTGTATTTTGGGATGTGTCTCTTAATTTACAGGTGAAAGAATTCATTTATATCAGTGATGCCCAACGTACGGCCCGCGGGCCAGACGCGGTGGTATCTGGCCTGTGGCCTGAATTGTGAAATTCGAAATGTTGCACATAAGTGTGAATTTTCCAGCGAAAGACAGTCGCAATAGATTTTTATTGCCAAAGTTGCGTCTTTATAATGAGAATATTGTCGCAGTCACGGCTTTACTATGGAAAATTGCCGCAGCTGTTACTTTAAAATGTGTCACGATTTTAAAAGTCCAGACTTTGAAGCAACCCGTCACATGCATGTCGCAATTTCATATGGCCCCCCAGGCCAAAAAAGGTTGGACATCACTGATGTATATAAAATATTAACCTGTATATTTTGAGTTTACCTGAAAAAAATCACCTAAAATTGTTTCTGAAAATCCAAAAGTGTTGATATTCTTTCATAAGAGCTATTTTGGCACTTATGATGTCATATCCATCCTCTTTTCATTGTTCATGGCACAATCTGGTGACATGTTTCTAACAATGATGATGGAAACACAAGACTGGATTATCTACTCTCAGATATAGAGCTAGGATGTCACTTTATAGAACAGATCATAGTGTACAGTGTACAACAGCTGTACCCTGTCTTATATCTACTTCGGCTGCTGGATGACTGGAATTGGACTTTCCAAAGCTGGTCTACACTTCCCTAGAATGAAAAATATCAGCTGCAATTCCAAGTGACCTCATTAAAGTGTAACAAGCCAGAAATTCTTTCATATCTTTGGAGATGGCTCATCACAGCTGTATTATTTTGTACTACCTATGCTTATGTATGAGATGTGTCATGGAAATTCTAAGTACTTAAGTCACAGCTATAAAATATTTTGTAAACCAATATTCTGTAAACAAAAGAGAAACCTAAAAAAAAAGATTATTGAAGTTGCTACAATACTTGGTGTGTTTCAAAATTAAATCTAACCATGTACAAAGTTGCTTTGCTCCAAGAGGGTTGTCTAGCAAGTCTGGAACTGATATCTGTCATGGATTTCCACTAAATGGAAATTTGATAGTGATTTGCCTCCACCCCCATAAAGTAGCCACACTTAGATATGTCACAATCATCCTAAGCACAAGATATTAATATTCATGTGATGATAAATAAGTGTGCTGCAATGATTTCAACATCACCATGAACTACCCAGAAGCTTATTCATTTGCCCCCACCCTGTTCCATTTATGGTGTCTTCAGTACAACAGAAAGGGGGCTATTGCAATTTGAAAAAAAAAAGCCTTTTGGCCATATTCCACGCCCTTAGAATGATCTGCTCTTGATAGCATTTAGGAAAATTTCTGGAACCTCTATAATTTTGTTACATGGGCAAACATCTTTATCTCATCTCCAGTACCCATTTATTCTTGAAAATCTTTCCCAGCTGATGTTATGTGCTACTGTTTCTCAGATAGCAGGGAATTCCATGTGCCACCTCCCTGTTAGATGACCCTTTCCCCTTCTGCATTAGTCACACCAAAAGAAAGCTATGTAACTACCGTGTTTCCCCGAAAGTAAGGCCCTGTCTTACATTAATTTTACCCCCAAAAG
>WMED01022605.1:0-11631 GCA_019650415.1 Pipa parva | reverse complement strand
GGCGCGGGATGGGGGCGCCGGGGGAGGGGGCGGGGTTTCACAAGGGGCGGGGCCGTCGGTCGAGGGGGCGGGGCAGCGCCGGAAGGGGGGGCGCCTAGGGCGCCAATAGAGCCAGAACCGGCTATGGGTGAGACTTACATCGCTACCCTTCACTTGAATTCACCTCACTCCACATGAATTCTCATCCTATTTCTATCCACCTTACTATGCCACATTACGCATGCAATGGCGATTGCTGCTGTCTGCCTGTTTGTCAAGTGTATTCTCCGCTTAGTCAATAAATAAATAATAAAATATAACAAGGGTACATCAAATTAAGTGCTAGGTAGTGATTGACACAAGAGGTTGGAGGTCCCTGCCCCAAGGAGCTTACAATCTAAGTGGGAGGAAGACTTACATACACAGATAGGACAATAAGAGCTGTGGAGTCATAGGTCCATAAATACAAATAAATAGATCAAAATAGATATAGATAAATACAGTGAATAAATAGATAAATACTATATACTTACAGATAATCATGTATATCAAATATATTTATTGAGTATTTTACATTAGATTATCAGCTGAGATATGGATCAACTGCATCTTTTATTGTTTGCTCAAATCCCTTCCTGTTCAGTAGAAGACAAAGTTTCTTTTGATATTCATTTTTATGAGATTTTGAAATGCAATAAAAAGGTTCCCACTGAACCAGATGAATAAAAATTTGGATTCCAGAAATTTTGAAAATGCAAGTGAGAAATATATATTTGTGAATGCTGTGGTCTGTGCAACATGTACTTTAGTCATGGTTTTCCCTTTTAGGGAAAGGAATATTGTACACTTTGATAGCATAGTTGTCTTCTTTACCCACACAAATTAGTCATAGACTAATAATGACAGCATTATTGAAAAGGCCTTGAAGATATCAGTGGTCTGCGTGATTTTGTACTGGTTGATAATTTGCTTCACACTAAAAGAGTGTGAAAAAGAAATATGTGAAATAAATGGAAGACTTCTGAGAGAAACTGCAGTTTTTTATTTAGTTTATTCATAACCTTCTACTTGTAAATGTGGGAAATGGCTTGGGCAATATTAACTTCCAACAGGCATCAATGGTAAAGGGGAAGTTCAGGTTCTAAGAAAAAAAGAATAATTACATTTTAAAAAGTTTTTTTTTTTAAATATATATTAATATAAAGAAATGTACGTTTTGTAGCAAAAAAAAAAAATAGCTGCTTTGCTGCTGCGTTGCCCTTTAACCATTGGAGTCTTTAGTGTTCCCCTGGTCTCTGTAGCCTGCGGTCACCATGCAGGATTTCAGAAACCAGAGAGAAGAACTGCTAACCAGGAAGTAGTGGTGTAAGGTATGTTTTTGTCTTATTAATGTGTCTTCCAAAAAAAAACGATTTAAGTTTAATTGCTCTTTCATTCTTGGGAGGGTAACTTATCATTTGGGGTTTTAATTTGATGTATTTTAGAGAACTAACATAGTTTCTGTCAAACAGGTACGATTTCATTGAAATCCGGGATGGCGGCAGTGATACGGCAGAGCTGTTGGGAAAACACTGTGGAAATATTGCTCCCTCTACCATGACATCGTCTGGGTCCCAAATGTACATCCGATTTATATCAGACTATGCCCGGCAGGGGGCTGGATTCTCACTGCGGTATGAGATCTATAAAACAGGTCAGTCTTCCAGGTTAACCTGCTTTACAGTTGCAGTTGCAGACACCAGTACTTTTCTCGTCTTATAATAAATATTAGGCAGTAATGTTCACAATTCGGATTTTCCATTAGATCATCTTTATAATTTTATTATAATTATAAAATTATATTTAAAAAAAAAAAATAACATTCATTAAGATATGTGCAAAACAATTATTCATTCAACGAAGTTATTTTTCCAATATGACTGAATCAAATTTGTTTGAAGGTATCATTACTACCTTTTCTATGACTGAGCAAGACACAAACAATGTGGCCTTTCACTATGATGTGACAGGAAAGCAATGCTTTCAACAAGATCAAGCCATTATTTCTTATTGCAAGAAGGAGATTGTAAAAGAGTGGTTGTTTTTCTGGAAAACCAATGCTTCGGCTGTGTAAATTTGCAGATCCCATCTAACTGACCCAACTATCACTCATCCTAAAAGATTGCTTTGTTTGGAATTGATGCACGTAACAAATCAATATGTGTTTATGACTTCTAATGCAGACGTCCAACTCAGCCTTAAATAAGCTAATGACTGTTCAGCTGAGTCTTCTTACAGTTATTTAGTGCATAACTATATCCACATTATAGTTTTTCCAGTCAGGTGAGTATTTGAGTGAAACAGTGAAGTCAAGGGCGTAAATGTTGAAGGTCAATTGAATTTTACAACTTGAGGCTTGCCTGTATCACCTCCTTGTGTTTATGGATGCTTGAAAATCAATTCTCTGCCTTGTGTGTATGCTTCCAAATATATCAGACAAAGTGAAAACTCTTCTTTACTTAGAGTCTATATACAGTTAGTCCTCGGGTTACGTCATTGATCCGTTCTTACGTGGCGTCGTAAACCGAATTTCGATGTAAGTCGGATCATACATTCATACAGTATGGTTCGACTTACGTCGCTACGTCGCAAAACCGTGTAAGTCGGAACAAGGCATGGTTGCATGCAGTTCGACTTACGTCACAAAACCGTGTAAGTCGGAACATGGCATTGTATAAAGCGTTGTAACCCCGAAACGACGTAACTCGAGACCGTCGTAACCCGAGGACTAACTGTATGCTTAAATAAAATGTCGCTATAAATAACGCCGTGAACGTATTCATAACTAGATATTCAAATATCTACTGCTAAATTGGAGGGTTTTTTTTATTTCCCTGTGTTTCTTGTCCTTTAAATAGACACTATGATTAAGTTCTGACGCACGAAACGCGTAAGTGGCTGATCCACACGCTTTTAAATGTCTGTACTTTGACCTCCTTTTAATGATTATTAAATAAAGAAGTTGCTTTTACTGACGGAGTGCCGGAGACATTTGTGATCATACGTTGTGCTGCTGGGTCTTGGAAACACCCATACTCCTGGGCACCCATGCTTTTTTCTAGAATGGTGAGCTGAACTACAACACACTATATCATACAACACCAGTGATTGAGCTGATTTTTTTGCCTTTAAATAGCAGCCATATCCCAACAGTTTTTCAAGTTTTATCAGTACTAAGTTAGACAGAAGGACCGAGGAGATAAAACACCAAGGGGTAAGACATATATACAAAGCACAGCTAAATCAATATTTTTTATCTATGAGAGTTTTCAGATTATGATTACAAAGGTCCATTGTATGGTTCTCAACTAAAAGGAATGATATAAAATTGATCTAAGCATTTAGTAAGATAACATTTTTAGTTGCAGAAGGTTTACATTAAATATATAACTAATATTTGAAATTAGATATCTTTGGTTGGTAAATTAGTACAGTTGCCTACCAAATGTAAAAATACAGTGCGTTTTGCATAAATGTGGAGATTCCAGCTCTACTTTTCGCTGAAGGCAATCTCACATTTCCCATAAGTTCTATTCATCATTAATCCATCAGTAGCACTAAGGTTAAGTGGAGAATGTGCATCTGCTAACAACCCCATTTTTTTAAAATCATCAGTGACATTTTTCTCTTTGGAAAGCTAATGGGTCAGTCTGCCTAGGGCTACTGCAGACGGATGACCACAGTAGGGTCAAGTAGGACGAAAGAGAGACTAGTCTTTGCAGTGCTTCAGAATAGAGCTATTTACATGGTATTTCTGAAGGAGGAAGAATTCCTGCCAATCATTTTTGCAAGAAAGCTATGTACAAACATATCGTTTGATCTGAGTAAACCCCTTCTCTTAAATAAAGAGTCACCAGATTTATGTCTCATATAAAAATGAGAAAAGGAAAAAGTATTTTCTACAGATTCAATCCCTTTTGAAGCATGGGGCCACGTGTGCATAAAATGCTGCTTTATTTCCCTGTGCTTTCCTATTGGGGCCAGTTGAGTTAATGGCAACATGTTGATACACCAGCTTACGTTGTCAGCTGTAGATCCATGCTGCAGATCAGCAAGATGGGACAAAGCAACAAGTGGGTGCTGCTCACTAGTGACCTATGGCAACATGTGTGTGATGAAGTCAGATGCATAATTTTCCTCTTCAGACATACTTACATTGAGAACATAACTGATGTTTCAGTTTGCTGTGATCCTTGCATTTAATGGAAGGGCTGAAACCTCTCGCCATTTTCTGGCATGCTAAGAGGCCTGGTGTAGTCATTGATTCTCTTCCTAGTTTTCTCTATCATTTGTGATTTTCTTTGGAATCCGGCTCTTTAAAGTTGGGGGTGGAAGGAGGGGGTAGGGGAATAAAGTAGTTGTTAAATGCATTGCAAAAGAGTCATATGAGAGATGCATTTCATCAATCCCCTATTCCAGAGGCATTTGTATGTGTGCTGCGCCAGTCATCTAAGCTATTGTCTTGGGTCCTACATACTGTATAAGGCTGTGTGTGTGAGAAGAATTTTAGAGCAGGTTCTGTGTACGCATTCCCTAACTTGCAGCACTGCTGTGTATCAGAGTGAAATATTTATGCACATAATAGAGAAGACAGAGAAGATATTGGAATAATTAAATAGGAAGCTGAAGGTTGAAGGTTAGTAGATAAATTTACATGCAATTGCATAAATAGAACCGTTTGTCAGGCAAATGAATTTAGTAATCTAGTCCAAAACTACAGTGTATTCTCATATTGTATGCCTGTTGGAGTCAATAAAGCACAGAAGGCCATCCTACCAAGGGCAAATGTAACATTTTTTTGATTTTTCCAGTCTTTAAAGCCTTCAGCTGGTTCAGAACATCTTGGAAACTGACCTATTGAGAAAGGAAAAGGAAATTATAATTAAAATACTAAATCTATCACATATATTTGTTTTATGTTTTTTGTAGTTGCCTTCATCATTTATTGTACATTAAAGTATATTTAGACTTGTTAGATCAATGCAGACCAGTGGAGCGTAGTTTATCCCCCTACTCTTACACCTATGAAAGGCATTTCTAAGGTATACAGTAGTATAAAAATAAGCTCCAGTTCTAAGGTTCTCTCGCTACTGAACAGTAACAAATAGACAGTATTTTAGTATTATTCATTCAAACTTGTATATAGATTTGTCAATGACAGATACATTTGCAAACTGAAAATGGAATAAATAATATCCAGAGCTCACGATTATTTAATCGCCTCAGTGTATGATTACTCAGCTTTGTAATACACAATATGATTTGTTGAACCCATTCTAGGATCTGAAGATTGTTCTAGAAACTTCACCAACGGCAATGGAACTATTGAATCTCCTGGCTTTCCAGACAAATATCCACATAACTTGGATTGTGTGTTTACTATATTGGCCAAGCCAAAGATGGAGATCATCCTGCAATTCCATACTTTTGACCTGGAGTATGACCCTCTTCAAAGTGGGGAAGGAGACTGCAAATATGATTGGCTGGACATCTGGGATGGTGTTCCAAATGGTAAGCATGCATAAAACCCATTTCATCATCTCACCCTAATAATTTAAATATTAATTTTTAGAGAATGATACCTGTTTATGTGACATATGTTCTTTATGACAAAGCATCCCCTGTTAACACCTACTGCATCTCTCTGAGTCCTTATATAATTTATAAAATTGCATACTTTAATCAGAACCTTGGGTTTCAACTAAGGGAATGACCTTCATTAGTTTCCCTAAGAACTGATGTATCCTCAAAGCTGTAGGAGCTGCAAATTGAATGGAAGCACTGGAAATTTAGTAGGTTATTCACTAAAGTCCAAATTGTTTCGTATAGGTGTGGATTCGCCAGCTAAAGACAGTCACATCTTTATAATGAGAATATTGTCACAGCCATGACTTTACTATGGAAAATTATCACAGTCACGACTTTACAATGGGGAAATTGTTGCGGTCGCGGATTTGCTATGGGAATCTGCTATTTGAGAATTCAACAGTCGAATTCGCACCTTAATGAATAACCCCCCGTTAGTCTTGGACTATTTGACACATACAATCTAGCCAAAGACTCTGCAAATCTGAGATTTGGTTAAAACTATTAAGCTCAGTTAAACCAATTTACTTCTCTGATACAAAGGTATCATAGGCTATTTCATCTAAAAGGCCTGAAAGCAATGCCTTCCAAACTGACTTTGCATGTTATACTTTAACGGTAGAACATAATCCCTCCAAACAACATTTTAAAATTACTTGTATATAAAGAAAGTTGTTTGTTTCAAGTGGATAATTATGCAACAATATTTCCTATGCAGACTATGGAAATGTTCCCGGCTAAATTATGATATTCCTGCATGAAGTAGGAGTTTTCATCCTGCTGTAAATGTTGACTTTTATTAGTATTGCTAATATTAACTTTATTTGTTTCTCAGACAGAGAGAAAACTATTAAAAATCATCAGGAAAAAGTTCAGGGCAAGGTTCCATGTGTCTAACAGATAAAGCATTTCATGCAAAACATTACTGACACTTTTTTATTCAGGCAAATCTGTTTTGGCCCAATTTAAATCATCATTGACCTCATTTAAATCTCTCTCTCTCTTCTTTAAAAAAAAATAATAAATTAAGTATAATAATAACCTATTAAAGCTGAACCAATCACTTCTCCTTATCTGAATTTATGGAAACTCGTGGTATTTATAAGAAGCTGATGCTAAGTAAATGAGTGGGACTGACTCCAAAGCAGTAAGACTCAGTGTCTGGAGGTTGACCAAGATGTCTTTTTCAAACAGTAAATGTATTAACTTACTGTGTCTGCCTGTGACATGTTTTATTATTTCCTTTGGTTTTATTCTAACTGTCAACAACAAGGCATAGCTTCTCTTGCTTAGCATTTCCTATAAATCAGCTTCTTTGGCTTTTTTTTTATTCTATGCCTTCAAGAACCTAAGCAATCAAATCACCACCTTCTGGACTGCAGCGTATTGTATTAGATTACTGGAAGTTGCAGCTGCACCCCGCTTACACTATTATTGCTACTATCCTGGGTAGTAGATAATAAAGCAGTGGAGTGCTATTAGAGGAACAGAGAATGATATGTCAGGCTCGGTGCCCTCTGCTGATAATATCGGTGCTTTTATTTCTCTTTACAGTGGGGCCATTGATTGGCAGATATTGTGGCACTAAGACCCCCTCGGAGATCCGCTCATCAACTGGAATCCTTTCACTCACCTTTCACACTGACATGGCAGTCGCTAAGGATGGCTTTTCAGCTCGATATTACCTTGCCCCTCAGGAAGTCCCTGAAAGTAAGTTGGAAATCTTTCTGCAAAGGCTGTCAGGCCATGACAGCACAATTTTTTTTTTTTTTGTGAACTTGTCAGGCAGCTCATCCTTTGTTATGTTAGAAAACCAGAATTATTCTCATTCTCTTCTATGTCACTTTCTTGGGTGACAGGTTAGTCTCATCTGTAACTGGATGGGGTCCTAACTAACTGTTGTTAAATGTTAACATTTTGTTCACAGTGCTTCAATTTGTGTCTTGTATTTTCTTTCTTTCTTTTTTTTAACAAATATTTGATTACAGAGCAAGGCTATCGTTCCTCTTTTTAAAAGCAATGTAAAATCATTGTCAGTCATGCCAATTCCCCCTGCATTTAGCTGTCTTAATAGGCTGCCTTCACAAGTGCTGCATAATGATTTGTAAGAAGTGCTTTCTTTATTAAAAGTTTCAACCAGAAATCAGCATTTATTCTTTAATGTTGTTTTCAGAGGAAATTAAAATTGTGGGATATACAGTTAATTCTCACTCGTTTGCCTTCAAATTCCCACAATGCCCTGGGAAAAGTATTCTTGCAGAGAGGCTTTAATTAAAGAATATCTATTGGAATGAAACAGTAATGTTTATAGGTTGGGAAACTAAGCACAATCAAACATACATGTTGATGCCTTTTTAATTAGGCCATTCCGACATTTTCTTCTTATTATGTATGCTGCTTATTGTCTTAGTAGCACCTTGGTGTCTGCAGAACTTCTTTAGTATTACAAAACAACCCTGCCGCATTTGACTGTAGCCTATATACAAAATTATTCATTAGCATTTTCATATCATTAGTGTCAGTTATCATCTGAAAGCACTAATACAAATGCCTCTGGGATGGAAACATGGGCGTAAGTAGCAGACACTAATTTGCTGAGTAGTGGATTGAAACACAGGGGCTCTTTTATTGGGGCTTCAGTCCCCCTTATTTGTGCATTTTACACATTTTACTTCAACATTAAGTTTATTCCCAAGAGTCTATGGTTTGTTTTTTTTTAAAGAATTCTGTAGCTCGACATTAGCAGGTTGGAATATTTTAGCAGCCAACGTTAATGTGCACAAATCGGTTGTTCATTTCTTGGGAGAGGAACAGATATTTGGTTGGTGGATCTGGCTGGCAACACAACACAGGCAATGCAAAAATGGGGCCACAAACAGAAACAAGAGGGGGCCTTCTCTGATTGCAGAATGGCCCATTTGATGGCAAGTTATCTGCCCCCATCTTCAGTAATATGCAGCCTGATTAACAGAAAACAAATGATGGAAGATAAATGTGCTGAAATGTATTTATTATTATTATTATTTAGCTTCTATATTGGTATTATATATTACATTGTTCATCATATCCATGGTTTCCCTCTAGGCTTCCAGTGCAATATTCCTCTAGGTATGGAGTCTGGGCGTATTTCTAATGAACAAATCACAGCTTCCTCTACATACACCGATGGAAGGTGGACAGCCCAACAAAGTAGACTTAACAGTGATGACAATGGTTGGACTCCCAATATAGACACCAATAGGGAATACTTGCAGGTAAAACATTCAAATTCTTACATGTCTGCACTGATCACCATATTTTCCTATAAGATTACTGTCTTCCTCACTCCTTATTTTCTAAATGACAAATGTAATTCTTTATTGTAGTTCTCATAAAGGAACAATAATTTTTTTTAATGGAAAAGAACTCTTTTAAATGTTTTTCTTTGCTAAAAAAAAAATCAAAATTTCTGCCATGCCCGAGTTATCTAAAGATAATCAATATTAGTCAACCAAATGCTGTACTATAATAGGAATATTTTGGCTACTTTTTCATAGAAAAAAACAAACTGTAAATGATGATTTTGTATACCTGTGTACTTCAGTAGAGAAATATATCAAATGATTGAAAGCGTGCATTTATTTTGGGGATCTAGGTAACTTTACAATGTAAATTGTGTTTTTATGGGCACTTTGCATTGTAAATGTACAGTTGTCATTATATCTCATTTCATAAATAGCTTCACAAACCAGTCTGTAACATCAAAATGTGTGCAATCATCAGTGCCAATGAGTTTGCTTATCTCTGATATTTGGCTTACAACAAGTTTGTACTAATTGTGTAAAAGTAGTGAGTACATGCTATAATTGTGTCACTCCCCCCACACACACACACACACACACACCAATGCAGAAAAGCCTATGTCCAGAGAATTTTCAGTTATAAACAGGTTGCTTATACAATCGCCCCTTGTAAAAACCATACCATTAAACCTGATTAAGACAGGGGAGGGGGCGGCGAGGCTTGCCAAGACTGGAATCCCTTTAAAGCATTCGCTGATGTCTACGCGCAGGACATCAGCCAGCGCATAACAGTCTGTGCGAACAGAGGCGGCGGAAGATCGGAGGGTAAGTTCGGACTATGCTGAATTACCCCCAGGAAGGGGAAGATACAAGACATATGACTGCTGTAAAGTCACCATTTATATACAGATAATTGATGACATGTTTCACAAGTTGATGGTGTACATGGTTTCTTACAGAGACTGACTTTTGATTGGCTCAGTTATTAGAATGAGTACTATGCACAATAGTTACCCCTGGTAACTTCTGCCCTGCCACCTGCTGAGACATCTCACTTTGGCCAAACCATCTTTCACTAAAGGTGATCACAAATAGCTACAGATTGCAGCAGAGCATTGACCCCTTGAGAATGCCAGTGTTGTCTCATCTATACAGAATAAAAACAATATCCCAGCCATTTCTTTCTCATAACATTCATGCTGCATGTAAATATAAATCCTGCTCGTGGGTTCTGCTGATGTCCACGTACTAGCAGTGCTGCTTGCTAAACTGTTACACAAAAGGAAAGGGATTTCACGCCAGCGCCAGAAAGCTGCCAATTCCAGCATTCTCTATCTGCCTTCTGAATAATGGGGAAAAGCCTTCAAAATATTTGGGGATCATCAATATGTAGGTTGCTGCACAACATAAATATGTTTTTTTTTTTAAAAAAAACACCGAATGAAAATAGGTATAGATTACAAACTACAATTTACTATAATAAATGTGAAAACAAACATTTTTTTTTAAATTAGTATTTTAGTCCTCTCACATGGATCTTGATCTTGCTAAATGTGTGTATGGGGGACAGAGATACCACACTGCTATCCTTGTTAAATCCGATCATTCCATATTTTGTCCATATATTACCTACCTTACAAGACTGCTATGCTCTGCAGTCTTTGCTGAGAAAGAAAGGATAAAATTATATTTACAGTTATATTTTCAAAATATGCAAGAACGCATCATATAAGTACGACTACTGCATTAGTGATTCCATCAACACACCTGCAATGCTGCTGCAAACTAATTTGCAAGCCAATGGCAATGGATAAGAGAAGAAGAGTATATAGGACTGGTTCAGATCAGGTATATTGATGTATTGTTCTGAACTCCTGTCAAATATTCATTTGAATTCCTTCTAAGACATTGTTCTGGAAGAGGCTGGATTGCATCGGAAAGGTATTTCACTTAAGTGGATCTCACTGCACCACGCTCAGGATTAATTGTAAGTCAGGAAGCATAATGCTAAGGCTTGTGGGAGTGCCTTAATGAATTGATCCTCTGCAGAAACAGGCTGCGGCGCTTTAAATCACACCGTCACCAGTCAGCTCCCTTAGGATGGGAGCCAAATAGAAGCGGGATTTAGTGGACAAGAGAAAATGTCTAACTCCTTCTGATCTGGAAGTTAGGGGACTGTGAAACATATTAACCCATAAATTGCTTGCAATAAAGAGCAGCAGAAAATAAGTAATGCCCTTCATTGCTGCAAATAAGCAGCTGCAGTCTAGAGACTTCCAAAGCAAACTGTCTTTTTACTGATCAGTCATGACTTCACATGTTTTTGTATGCGTTCGTATACACTAAAGTAATCAGTCTCTCAAAGCAGTGTTTTGGAAATATACCAGGGTTAAATGTATTATAGAATGGGGTGCACGTATTTCATCTCACTATAATAGAATGGGGTGCACATATTAACTCTCTCACTATAATAGAATGGGGTGCACATATTCAATCTCTCACTGTAATAGAATGGGTGCACATATTTAATCTCACTGTAATAGAATGGGGTGCACATATTCAATCTCTCACTGTAATAGAATGGGGTGCACATATTCAATCTCACACTGTAATAGAATGGGGTGCACATATTCAATCTCACACTGTAATAGTATGGGGTGCACATATTCACTCTCAATGTAATAGAATGGGGTGCACATATTCACTCTCAATGTAATAGAATGGGGTGCACGTGCACATATTCAAT
>WMED01022604.1:0-11632 GCA_019650415.1 Pipa parva | reverse complement strand
GGCCCTAATTCACCATTGTGCGAAGTGAGCCGCGAAGCATTCGGCTCACTTCGCAAATGGACTTATGCGCCCGCTGATGTCCTGCACGTGGACATCAGCGGGCGCATTAAAGGGATTCCCCTCCCGGCGAGGAGACTTGAGTGCTCTCGCCGGGAGGGGAATCCCTTTAATGCGCATGCTGATGTCGGCGTGCAGGACATCAGCATACGCATAACACCATGTGTGAAGTAAGCCGAACGCTTCATGGCTCACTTCGCACAATGGTGAATTAGGGCCTTAATCTTCATATGTAAGCAAGAGTCTATAGGGGTAATTCAGAAAAGTCCGAACTTACCTGGCGATCCTTCGATTCACTTCACAGAGACTGGTACACGCTTCCTGCTTTCCTGTATACGGAGATCAGCAAACGCTTTAAAGGTATTCCAGTCTCGCGAGGCGAATTGAGTGGTCGCGAGGTGAGCCGAAGTACCTTTAAAGCGTTCGCTGATCTCTGCATGCAGGTAAGTTTGGACTTTCCTGAATATCCTGATTTCTTGATAACTAGGATTGACTAATCTAGAATATATGTTTTTTTAAGAAAAACTTGCACTAAAGAAAATACACAATTGATCTTTATTGTCATATGAAAGTTTCCAATGATTCAGCATTGAATTTTAGTAAAGCTGTGGCCAACATTTCCACCCAATGCTGTTGTACGTGTCTCTGTTCATATTTATCAATATTAAGGTGTAGCATAAATAAATGGATCATACTGGCTGGATTTGAAAAGGTTCATACTTCCGCTAGCATTAATTGCATCCAACTGGATTTTAATCAATCAAAACAATTGTTAGGCCAGTACATTTTTTTGTGTGTGTGTATATATACTGTACATTTATCCCTGAAATGTTTGTATTAAATCTTTGAAATCTGATTATGCGGATCCTATATCCTGTTTGTACTAAAATGCAACACTTTAAGCAAAACATGCCTCCTCTGAACGTTCTAAGTGGATGAAAATCTTAATCCTGCATGGTGTTTATCTGACATCTACAGAAAGGTTATTTTGCTTCTTTTCCATTTGAAATATAGAACACACAATGTTCTCAGCATTTAGAGTGATGTTAGTTGTGACCTTATTAGAAACATTGTGGGCTTTTTGACTTCAGGCACTTATTTAAGAATACTAAGCAAAAGTATCCCCCCGCGCTTCATTGCTGGATTGATATAACACATCCAGACGGGTTCTGAATTGTGCCCTTTTCAAGTGCTCAGCCGCTGTCAGTCCTAACCAAAGGCACAGTTTATAGCACTGTTGGTCTTCATTAGAAAGTAGCAGTCGAGAAATCAGAACAACGCAACTTATTGCTGCAGACAAAGTAGGTTTATTTGAGAGCATGTGGTGCCAGTCTTTCATGCCAATTGCATAGATCTTTTCTGGCTTTTGTAAAGTTCAAGGCCATTTCAAAGAAACACAAAGAATTCATTTTAATTTGGTGAAAAAAAATAACCGTTGTGTCAGGATTTCTTCTGTATAGGCAGCGTTTGCGAAAGTAAATTTTATATTTAAAGGGAAGTTTTAAGGGATGTCTAAAGCCTTGGACGAAACAATTCACAATTCCTTTTTTTCTATTAAAGTCAATAAACAGTGGGCTTCCAGCTATCCGTTAATTTAGAGCAGAAAAACAGACATGGAGGTTATTCACTAAGGGGTGAATTCGATTGTCGAATTTGCAAACAGCGGATTCCCACAGCAAATCTGCAACAATTTCCCCATTGTAGAGTCGTGACAATTTTTTAAAGTTAAGATTGTGACAATTTTCCCATAAAAAAGTCGTGACTGCGACAATATTCTCATTATAAAGATGCGACTGTGACAGTATCAGCCTATTGTGACTGTCTTTATCTGGCGAATTCACACCTATACGCAACAATTCAGACTTTAGTGAATAACCTTCACAGGAGTGTAAGCACAGTCTCTGCTTTTGATTAAGTCTATCCAGAGCTATCTTTCCATATATTTCTAGAAATATTTTCCGGCAACCCATTATTCATGGTGTTGTTGAGGTTGTTATATTTTTCTCTAGGTACCTGTGAGTCGTCCAAAACCCAGATTCTTAAAGGGCAACTAAATCCTAGAAAATCATAAAGCTGTTGAACGATTTTCCATGTTCCAGCAACAGTTGGAAATTGGAATGACTGAAAGTCAACTTTTTTACCTACGACAAATACATGTGAATAAATGCGTTCAGCTCCAAATTAGAAGTTATTGATGATGAGTTTCAACATGTCCCTTAATGGCCCTTAAAAATAAGAGCCTTGTTAACTAAAGGATGAATACTACTGTCAAATTTACCTGGCAACAATTTGAGTTGCATGACCAAAATAAAAGCAAATTCATTTATCCATATTGATGAAGCTGCGGATAGATTCGTGGAACAGGCAGACTGCTATGGATGCATGTGTGTTGCAAAGACAGTCAAGTACCTGTGCACACACATGCAAAGTGATGTGAAGGTCACGACTATCGTAGTTGCATGAATTAGATGTGTTTTTACCACATTGCAGAGTTTTCTCAATAAGCAAACATGCAGAAGTAACAATCTAATGCGAGATCAGAGCTATACACAACAATTTGGACTTTAGTCAATAAGGCCCTTAGGGTTGGTGCGTGCTTTGTAAATCTACATGGATCATAGATAAATTAAATGGCCAAAAAGTGAGTTAGTTTGTGGGATAGACAATTTCGGCCACACGGGTGTTGCATAAAATAAAGCATACAGCATTACAATCAATGTAAATAAATATTACCTGTTAAATGTGGTTGCACATATAAGCTCTGTGACATTTATCTCATGATGTTCATATAATCTGGCAACTTTGCATTGGCACTTAATATAAGAATGTATATTCTTTATTATATGTTTATAATTTACTTACTTGTTCTTTGTTATGCACTTCCCTTGTCTGTGTTATTACTGTATTGTTGGATTGTACAGCACTGTGTAACCTTGTGGCGCTTAATAAATAAAAATATACATACAATATATACACATACATATCACAGAAAACAACATCGTTTGCTAAATAAGAAAATGAATCATGTTGTTTTGGCTTATTTTTGATTGTTTGAACCGAGATTTCACCATCTCAGAGCTTACAGATATCAGCAATAACTTTAGTATTAATATATTTGTTTTATGTAACTTGAAAATAAAGGTAATATATTGTTCCAGTCTGACGCAGATAAAGTAAGTCTTTGCTCATATTCTGTTTCCAATTGTTGTGTCAACACAACTCCTGAGTTGAACGAGCTTAATTCATCAAAGTACAAACAGTCGTGTAAAAGATGTGAATTTGCGTCAATTCAACACTACCCCAACTCTGATTCATTTTTAAACATCGTTATTTTCTCAAAAGTCAGAGTGAGAAATTCGACAAAGCTTACTGCCCTGAATTCCGAGTAGTGGAGGGATGGCAGGACCTGGGATCAGCAATTGTACACTCAAAATACAAAGAGGTTAAAGCAAAAACACACATTAAATGAAATAAAATGAAATTAAAAAAAGCCATGTTATTTACCAGTGGGTAAACAATTTGTATATAACATTCAGGCAGAAGAAAATCCACTTTCTCAAAAAAAAAAATATCAAAAACTAGCAGAACAAATAAAAAAGATTTTTTCAAATAAATGAAAGGAACAGTCCAGTCTGCAATTGTTATTTTTCTATCTGACGCTGACATTGTTTTTTCAATATAAATTATTTTTTACATTTCTCATTGGTTTTTAAATGACAGTAATGTTTTTGCAGAAACTCCATCTCTCTCTCTTCAGCTCTCCTATTCAACTCCCCTGAAATAAATCAGAAATAAGCAGGTGGGCAGCAGCTCTGTGAGGTTAAACACCTGAAAGATTCTGATTGGTCACTCAGAACTTTCATTTCATTCCAGTCTCCGACTTAAGAATGTAAACTGAACTGCTGAAGATGAAGTAGGTGACAGAGAGAGAGAGAGAGAGAGAGACCTATGGTAATAAACTGCTTTGAACTGAAAAGGATAGAAATGACTAAATTATGTGTTCTGAAAAAAATATCTAACACAATGATACATGGACACAGGCAAAAGAAACTGGGCTATGCTTTTAATATTAGGTATACTCTCTAATTTTCTCATAATTACAGATTGCTTTTGTTTATAAATAACACAAATTAAAAAAACAACTTTAATACCCTTTTAATGGAGTCATTAACGATATTAGCTGCTTGGGAGGTACATAACATCTCATTCCAAAACCCATGGGCAATTCCATGGAGTCGGGAATACTTTGCTGCTATGCTATGATAACTTGCATATCAAGGGCTATTATTATGCATAGAGTATATGTGAGGCAATGCCTTGATGTTGGTCATTAAGGGCTTGGCTTGCAAGTTGTGTTTCAAACATTTCCATCGTGTTAAATGGAGCTAAGGTCAGACTGGTGCAGAACTGTCAAATCCCTCCACATCAAACTCAGCGAAAGATCTACTTAGTCAACATTCTCCTGGAATCCAGCAAACAAAGATTCTACTGTTAGGCTACCACATGGTCAAACATGATTCATCACAGTGGATCTCAAACACTGTACTAGATTTGCATACAAATTTAATTATATGCCAAATTTTTCTTCAATTGCATTTTCATTTGGGGGTGTCTACTGGGAAGGAAGGCATGGATAACCATAGGGTACCAATAGAGTTATATATCAGAGAGGATGACCACTAGGGAACCAATGGAGTAATATAATTACATAATATTGATTAAAAAATATTTATTTTAACAGTGACAATGGACACTCACAAATCACTGTTGGGACTGTAATGTTCCTATAACGAGAAGGTGACATTACTGAAACATTTCCACTTTAGCAAAAGTCTGAGCTGGGTCTGAGTTTATCTGTTGTTGGAAATGCAAGTTACGAATGTCGATGATCAATGTGGCCATTTGGAAGTGATATTACAGAAGGAAAAAATGGCAGAGTGAAAGCACTTTCCTAGTAGTAATTGGGTTATACTCTTGTTTTCACATCACTGGCCCTATAAAAAAATAAGTGAAACATAAACAGTTTTAACAAGGTAATAAACCTTGTTATAGACCTTATCAGAGCATGTTATGGGCATGTAAAACTTATACTGTGCAAAGGAGATTGATTGGATTTTCTTCCTGCTTTGCCAGTGGATTGTCCGTAAGTACTATCTCTGATTATTCTACATAACAATCAGAATAACATCGACCCTGCTAAGTTCTATGCAGATTGCACAGTCTTAGCAATATGTCATTTAAAAGACCAGTAAAGAGTTAATTTCTTATTTGGATTGGAATGACAATTATTTCTACTTAGTTTTTCTGAAGAGCCTTAAAGTTAAATTCCAGTTGTTTTTTTTTTTTCTTTGAGTTTAAATAGCACGGTGCTATCAATGTGTCAACGCTGTCACTGTGATCTTTACTCCTGAATTCTGTACTCTTTTTCTTGTTATGTTGGATTCTTCTTTATAACCACGTTCTCCATTTTTTTCAAACGTAATCCCGCAAACGATTTATTTTTATTCATAAAATGATTTTTTAGACGTTTCGTGCAATGAAAATTCTAGAGGCAGGAAGTCATTTGTAGAATATTAGAATAGCTCTTGAATGAACATTGAGGAAATGTACATAATAAGATGATTTGTGGAGTCACTTTTACTGTTGGACCAATCACTTACAAATATAAGTTATATAATATAAGAAAAACTCTTTTAAAATGGGAACAAGCAATCAAAATATTACAAAAAATATGTTGAAGTATGCCTTTGTTTTAACACTCTTTCCAGAGGACTTCTACCAGGATAAATATTGGCCAATTTGGCATTTGTTCAATATTATTGAGTTGAAATTTACATAATGTTTTCCATTAATTTCAGACTTTTGGGAACAGATTTATATCCTAGAAAATCAGCTATCTCATAATTGTAGTCACTGTATTATCCCACCTTTCGATGAGATTCTTATGGACTTATTCATTAAAGTGCAAATTCGATAGTCAAAGTGAATTTGCTTCACTTCTTGTCACTTTAAAAATGCAAATCTGCTACTAAAGAGTGGATTCCCCCTTCCAAAGAAGTGAGCTAATTAATGTGACATAATCTATACAATGTAACTTTAACTGTATGAAATGAATGCTAAATCCCTTTCTATGTCACCATGTGCCTAGGTTCAAAATGCACCATTTATATAGAGGATCATGTATGCCTTTCTGCTATTTATTTATTTACTGAAGAAGCTCACTGGTGATTTGGAAACGATCCTCTTAGAAAAGATAAAGCATCAATTGTTTTTCAAAACTGAGTTTTTAAAAAGGAAAGTGGTTGAAGTTGCTTTTGCCCCACCTACCTGGCCTGGTAAACAAAAATCAGGCTGACAGGGAAGATGACAGAGAGACATGCTGTTTAAAGGTACATTTAAAAAACAAAACAAAACATATATATGTACAAAATGTTTATTTCATTAGTATAACCTAGGCGAAAAAAAACGCCTGGTGGAACTCAGGACCGGGGGCCGCTAACTAGAGTCCCGAGGGCCACAGTTGGCCCGCAGGTCGCAAGTTTGAGACCCCTGGGCTAGAGGATTACAGTTAGTTTAGGACATACTGCCAAAACTATTGGGGGTGTGGGGTTACAGGTCAACCCTATGGAGGCACCAAGACCATTATATATGGACCTGGATGAATCATAGACTCCTTATAAGACCATGTTTGAATAAAAAATCTAAATATTCATATTTAATTTTGACAACAACATTTTTACAGTGCGTTTCTAAATTGTTTTTGGCTTAAAGCAAATCTGACACTGAGCGTTGCGCCACACCACTTGGGGCGCTAATAGCACTTCCATGTCAATGTACTTCAATGGATTTCAGCACTCCATCTATTACATTGAAACAGTATTGGAACTGACTTGCTTTAAGGTGAGGGCTTACATAACATGGAAACAGAGTGGACAGCTGCTACTGAGTCCATGTATGTATGTACTGTATGTATCATTTTATTTATAAAGTTCCACAAATTTACACAGCGCTGTACAATTGAACAATACAAGTATAATACAGACATGGGGAAAGTGCATTACACAATACAAGTATAATATCACAAGTGCTATATTGAGGTTGACACAAGAGGTTGGAGGTCCCTGCCCCGTACAGCTCACAATCTAATTTGGAGGATATATTAGTTATCTCACGTTAACTGTAATGACATTTGGCACAGATACACAATAAAACAGGGCATATCAATACTGGAAGTGGCCATCACAACCCATTTAGTACAGTAGGATCTGGTAGGTGATCTCTTTTTTTTTTGGCTTGGGGGCACGAGGGGACAGCGCTATGAGGGATGGCCCCTAGTGCCAATTTTGCACAGGGACCAGTATCCTTTAATTCTGCCGCAGAGTGAAAATCATGTCATTGCAGCACAATTGTGGTGGAATTCCCTGCAAGAACATTTCCAGGGCAAGCAGATGCCTTTCTCTTGCAGGCAGTTCCAATCTTCAAGTTTTTATAAGAAAATTTATTAACACAAGACTGTATTGCATGAAGAATTATTCTTCAGCTAAATTGGGCCATTTGCTGTTGCTTGCTACCAGCCTGCACATTAATCACACGGCAAAGATCTGCTTCACACACTGAGATTCCGAAAATACTGTATCTCACTGGTTATTCAGTGCATTTTCCTAGAAACTGTATCATATAAAGAGAAGTGTATATCTGAGAATAAATATCCCTCTGACAGTTTAGAAATCCCAATGTACTCTTTCAGGGACTGCGCAAAGAAAAATATTACAAATGTTTTCTTTCTTTATTTATTTTCTAATAAATAGACCAAAGATGTCCAGCCACAACCCTCCAGGCATTGCACTACAAATTCTACCAACAGCCATGGATGGGATTTAAGCATATTTTTTGTGCTTTCTATTTACTGCATCTGGGATTATACCTCTTGATTTTGGGACCATACCAATGTTTCTGGGACTATACTCTTGTTAATAGAACAATACAAGGGATTTACCCACCACAAAGACATGGAAGGCAGCTGTCACTTGGTCCATGGTGGTAAGAAACCAGAATGACCACCCAGATGCTACAAAACAGGCAATTTCCTGCAAAAATAAAGAAGAACTAAGGCTCTGAAAAAATATCGATTTATTAGAGATATATTATATATACCAAACCTGCTGCACTTATTATTTAAAATAATAAATAGCGTATTCATTTTATTTGGCATTATGCAGTCATTCTGCTTGTAATTGGCACCACCATCTTGAATAGGCTACCTGCACTGTCCCCCCTCTACAGCTTCCTAAAATATTGTGATACGTTAAAACTGCTTAACTGCAAATGGTGCTTTCAGAATCTGTGTTGTTGTATTTTCAAGGTAGGCACATTAGGAATTTATCGCAGCACACATGCTCAACTCACTGATTTGTAGGAAGAGGCAATAGCTTGTTAGTCAACATCACATGATCTGCTCTCAAAGGGAACTTTCCATGAGTGCTGCTTAATAATGACTTAAAGGGAAACACTGAAACCGCTTTAAGTAACACTCATTTTAGGTACTGTACAACATATTTTATTAAACATTCAATCTTTAAGGCGGGAAGCCCAGTGCATATTTTCCACTAGGCCATGTAAAGGTTTATGCACTCTACTAATAACCTGTTCTTGAGACTATACCCCCTGTTTCCACTGTAGCTACCTGTATTTTAGTTATCAGTATATACATTAACTCACTGAAAGGTCTTACAACTACTATAATTTCCCTATTCTGTACCTTACATTTTACCTAATAATAAGCCCCATCAGAGTGGCTTAAATGTGCACAGTATTGAACTGTGCCCATGGCTCAGAGAGTGGGAGGGATAAAGCTAGCATGGGCATCCAGGGGGGAGGCGGGCCTTTTTGCCCAGAGGGGCACATTGGGAGTAATCCTTGCTTCTATTGTGACCCCCTATCCTGTCCTATCTGCCTAATGGATGATTGCCCCCATCCATTAGGCAGATAAGGCAGGATAGGCAGGCACATCAGGAGATTATATCATCCAGATGTGTCACAAGACAATGGTGTCATGATGTCAAAGATATGCCACCGCCCCCTAATTAAACTTCTGCAGATGCTCATGAAAACTATCTCCAGAAGTTCATTGATGTAATTGTTACGGTTGGCAAAGGAGGCTGAGCGTAACAAAACAAGTTATGTGGTTTCTAATTCCTAAATTATTAGAAGATATCCTGTCCCCAACCATTCCCCCCAGCTTCTTGTACATAAGTTTCCCTGTATCACCTTTACGGCTGCCTTCTACAGAAATGAAAGAATGTGAATTTTTATGTGAAATTGTTTCTTTACCTTGAACATTGTTGGCACTTTGATCGCAAACACTTAAAGTAAATCATTGCATATTCAGAACTGAATATATTTCAAGACAAACATTTCACATATTTCAGCTATTGTTAGGTTACATATGTTCTATAAAATATTTATTGAAGCAGCACACAATCTTTCAGAGCACACAAGGCCAGTTCCTTTTGTTGTTGCTTTTTCTTTAATGTTGTTTTTCAGAATTTTATAGAATGTTTGGAGAATTGCATTTAGGAGAAATGAAATAAATAAATATTGGAGTAAGCCCTAAATGACGCCCTGTACACTTTCTATTGGAGGAAACAAACTTAAAATATAGCGAGGATATAAATTAACTACAGTTTTATTCAAGAATTAAATTCTCTTTGCCTGGCTCTGCAGAACTGATGATATCAAGAGAAATATTTACTGCCAGAAAAAGTGAACAGTTCCTTCAAAATATAGTGATGTAATAGTAGATATATTAGCATTTATGTATTAGAATTGTATAAGGTGGTGAATTATCCTAGATCCATACCATACTGTAACCTTTATAATAAATCCATTTAATATATAGCAGACTTCCTGTTCAGTTTTAACTAGAACATTGTAAGAGAGTGATAAAGCACGGGCAGGGATTAGTGTTGCAGTCCAAATTATTTAATGCAAAATAAAGTCTAAAGCTATTCCAAAAGAAACATATTTTTTTTTTTTACTGTACATATGGTTTTTGTTTAGCTTTACAAACACTCCATCCTGAATTTTATGTCTCCTCCCATACCCAGGGTTGCTTAGTATAATACCTTCTGCGCTTGTTACAAGCAGCTCTTTAAATGAAGGAGCTATAATATTATTCAGTGTATTCTTTCAAATATTTATAAGAAAAATTTGGAAAAGAAAATTTCGGTCAAAAAAAGATTGTGAAAACAAATGATACTTTTACTTTATAAATCTGCTTCTGTTTTATGTCATTTTATCTTTTCAAGCACAGACATCAATGAATATAGTATATATATTTATACTGTATGTTTCACTATTTTCGATAAAAAAGGATAAAAATACAAACACTAAAGGTTTTTTGTTTTTTTTAAAGACAAAAAGCAAAAAGACAAACTATGGGGTCAAGGAAATGTTTTTGCTTTTTCTTCTACAAAGAATTTCAATGGGACAAGGTTTACTGTCAGGGATATGGCTGAACTGTGTATATGAGTTACCCCAGCTTATTACGGTAAACTAATTGCATAATTAAACATCATAAAAGACTTTTTTCTTTATGGAGGCATAGGTTAGATAGCAGAGAGCAGAATCTTCCCAGTAAACCTGTCTATGTTTTGGAGGATGAACGGTGAGCAGTATGGTCAACATTTATTAAAATAAAGCTTGCAGTTAAGTTTTGGATGGAGCGATCTGAGGTACTGTCACGGGTTAACTGGAAACACACAGGAATTACTACGGGAACTGAGTCGCCACTTGAGGAGATATAGCGAACTCAGAGCCCGTTACGCCTCTAGAAGAACTAAGGCGTACAAACGTGAAAGGAAACAGGGTCAGGTGGTACACCTTCTGGAAGCTCTAAGGTGTACGTGCACAAGTGAACAAACAGGGTCAGGTGGTACACCTTCTGGAAGCACTAAGGTGTACGTGCACAAGTGAACAAACACTGTTTGCACAAGTTAACAAACACTACAACTCACAGCACCTCCTGGGAACAACGCAGAGTACGATATCCACTCCTAGGCATCACTCCTGGCTCCACGTTGTTATGCCAGTGCTGACTTACTGTTGCTGCAGTGCTAGCTGTGAAGAGACTCACATAGAAGCTGCAGAACCACTTGGCTGAAAACACATAGAGATGATCCCTTTAAGAGATGGAGACTCAAGGCAGAAGCAGGCTGTAAAAGCATAAGCAGAACATAGGTAGGCAGATACTTGCATAAAACGCCAGGTAGATCCAATCCTCACAGATAGTAACAGGCAGGCAGCCAGATCCAACTCTCAGTTTGTGACATTAATACTCAAGCGCTGTGCTAATCACAGCGCTCCCTTTTAAATCCCCCGCTGCTGACGTCACGAGTTGGCTGAGAACGCGGAAGTGCTGGGATACACGATCCCCAGCACTTGCCGGCACCAGACAAGCCGGAGACACGAGCAGCGCGGCAGCTAAGGTAAGCGCTGCTCGTGACAGGTACAAGAACCATACAGGAAGTGGATATAGCTTCTAGAGGCTCATGAAAAGGAGAAGATCCTAGAGCTT
>WMED01022603.1:0-11632 GCA_019650415.1 Pipa parva | reverse complement strand
ATAAGACAGAAGATAAAGAGGTAGAAGGGCAGCAGTTCTCAACCTTTTTGAGCCGAGACCCCCGTCGCTGATGTCACTGCGCATTGCGTGATGACGTTCGGCTGGAACATCATCATGTACGTGTGTGACGTGATGATGTTCGGGCAAAACGTCATCATGTATGTGCGTCACGTGATGACATTCTGGCCAAACGACATCATGCAGGAACCCTTATAAAAAGGGACCTGAGAGCGCTTCTGGGTTCCACAGCGGTTCTCGACCCCGCTGGGGTCGTGACCCACAGCTTGAGAACCGCTGTAGTAGGGGAAGACAAGATACGTGTATTAGTACACCATTTTTAAAAATACATATGTAGAGAGATATGTAGAGATACACATATATTTTAAGCTCAAGCACTCAATTGAGTCTTGTTGGTAAAACTGCAAAATAAAAAAATATATCTCTTTGACAGAATGCACAGCACTGTAAAAGGAAGCTCCAAGGAAGAAATATTAATACGATGGGGAGGAAATGTGAATTTCGGAGCCACAAGAGTCAATTGTGTGTGTAGATAAGGAGAACAGGTGAATGGAAAGTCATTTAATTTCATTTTCAACCACTGGATTTGACACTTATTTCAACTTTTTTTTCCTTAAAAAAAAAAAAAAAAAAACTAGCCAATGCACTGGGTGACTAAAGTGAGTTCAAATAAGGATATCTATATATTCCAGATCAGTCTTCCATCATACCCAGCAGTAGGTATTGCAAAATGAAGAACATATTGTCTAATTGTATCAATTTTAATAGAACAACTCTATTCAACAAATGATTTGGCAAGGGAAGATTTCCATGTAAAACCTTTTTTACTTCCATTTATCAAGCCGTCTTCTAGCAGTAAAGAGATTAAATGAAAGAGTGTGAGAATGAATTGGATGAAATTTCCTTATCTCGCAAAGAAGCGGTCACCGGCAATTTTTTTTTTCTTTTCATAAAGCTCTCAGCAATTTAAAAGTAACAATCTCGCCGTTCTTTTATCGCTATTATTATGATTTTAAGTTTGACGTTGATTATTTTGGGGGAAAAACTCACCAATCATACATTCAGTGTGAATACTTAAGTGCGTTAATGGTAATTTTTGCATTGGAAAATGTCATGCTTCCAACAAGCTGTCATTCTTCTAAGTTTTCTATGTTTAGAATATTTTATTAGTGATTTTTTTTTTTTTTTTACTGTTTACCAATTTTGCAATTTTTCAATTTACTAGCTTTAAATATTGTAAGAGCCTACTGGCATTGTTTTGAATGACATAAGAATATATGGCTATGGGTTAAAGGACTGAAGTATTTTTAACTGATTTACATTTTCATCTACGTATAAGATCTTCATATGTCTCCATCGGCTGTCATTTTCCATGCACACATAAATATATAGAAAAAAATTGGATGAAGAACTTTTTCATCAAGTTTTAACAAATTTTACTTAATTGGGCACTATAGTGCTGATATAACTGCACACATACTGTACATATGAAACTCTATATAACTTCTTTATACTAAGCCAATTGCTGACACTAATAGTTATAAAACCGTGTAGGGAAGAAATAATACTTGTTGTTTGTTTCACTGTTTAGTTCTAATGAGAGATGACATTTTCCTCCCCCTCTTCTTTCTATTCTGCAAGTCAGGCGACATGAGAAGAAAAAGATGCCTGACTGCTATTGGTTAAGCAGTGTGCTGACCTTTTGGCTGCATAAATTAAGATGGAATGCAGATTACAGAGGGAAAGCTAACTTGTAATAAGTAGTAAGTAGGTCAAAAATGTCTGGAGGGTGTCAGGAAAGGCACTTACCTACATGTCCGCAGTGGTCCATCGTGTTCTGGAATGGTCGCGGGAGTGGCGGTTAGGCGTTGTCACGGTGTGTTCACATGGTCACGGTGTTTTGATGTGGGCACTTTGTTTTTTTGTAGTCGCAAAATTCAACATCAGTACCATCGCGTTTGATTCTGCCCACTCTTGTACCTTTATAAGCTTATTAGTTTCTTCTGCCTGCGCCCGAATATAGAATGTATCTCTGATCCTGGGTGTGTTTCATGTGTTTGCTTCTTGATTTCCTGACTCCCGCCTGTTCTACATTTTTGCCTGATTGCCGCCTGCCCTGACCTTTAGCTTTTTTCCTTGACCATTCTGATTGCCGCCTGCCCTGACCTTTAGCCTTTTTCCTTGACCATTCTGATTGCCACCTGCCCTGACCTGTTTCTGTTATGATTCCTCCATTCCCGAGTCTCTTTAGTTTACAGCTCTGGGGGTCGCAACTGGGTATTTTCCACAGCAAAGTCCTAACCTCTTTGGGAGGGCTCTAGGTAAATACCGATTATATCTTAGACTCTGCACCCAAAAGTCTGTTGCTGTCATTACCACCATAATTATCTTTTCCCTCCTTCTCCACTACAAACAGACTGTCTGAATTCCTCCCAGGTCCTTAGAGAGGGAGGGTGCCTCATGGAAACCTGACCGGTAAATGTCACACACACATTTCCTGGTGCGGGAGTTTATCAGTGCTGCCTACTCACTCATTCTGCGTCACATGAAACAACTACTGGGGAGAAACACTTCTCACTAAGGTATAGTACTGCATATGTAAAGATGTAATCTGACTGTAATTTCCCTTTAACTGAATGAAACAATTAAGTTAGTATCTACAAAAGCATGTCTCCATTAATATTAAGATATATACAATGGGAAAAGAGGGTATTTAATTAGAGAGAAAACAATTTTCAACTAAAAATTGGTCAAATTTATTTTCAGTAAAAAAAAAAATGCAATTGCAGTGAAAATAGTTGAAAACAATTAGTGTTGATCGATAATATCAAATAATGTTGAAATCGGCACAATTATCTAGATAATCGTTGCCCCTCGATTATTTGATAATTACCTGTAGAAATCGAGAGGATAATCGTCATCGTGCAGCCGCTGCAGCTTGCGGGGAGATGTTAATTGCAGCCGCGGCATGCACGGGGGTAGGCTACCTCACACTCTGGGATCCGGCCCTGGAAATCAGCTGCGTCCTCTCCCTCTCCCATAAGCACAGTCAGTATGGTCAACACAATCAGTATGGTCAGTATGGTCAGCACGGTCAGTATGGTCAGTATGGTCAGCACGGTCAGTATGGACAGTATGGTCAGTATGGACAGCATGATCAGTATGGTCAGCATGGTCAGTATGGTCAGCACTGTCAGTATGGTCAGTATGGTAAGCACGGTCAGTATGGTCAGCACGGTCAGTATGGTCAGCACGGTCAGTATGGTCAGTATGGTCAGCATGGTCAGTATAGTCAGCACGGTCAGTATGGTCAGCACGGTCAGTATGGTATCTGGGATGATGTTTGGTCTGCAGCACACTCAGCCATTCTGTTATGAATTAACAAGAACACGTTTCTGTAATGAGAAACGAAAGAGAACATTTTAGAGATGACAAAATTTAGCAACTGAAATCTTATAAACATAGTGAAAATGAATCCAGGTGACAGCTTAAACTAGCACGGGGCTCATTCTGCACACACAATCTACAGAACAGGTCAATTTGTAGGGTGAGACAAAGAAGACAAATATACAGCCAGCAAAGGACACTGGGAGTTGTAGTACTCAGAACAGCTGGGAATGACATCTGGATTACTGGCCAGCCTCCCTGAAGAGACGTGTGAGCAGTCCTCTTGCGTGCCCGTGTCAGTGTGTGTGGGCACCGGCACCCCTCCCTCCCTAATCCAGCTACACAGTTTGTGTCCCGGGCTCCCCTCTTACACACACATACACCGCCCCTCCTTCCAGTGGGTCACACACTGCAGCACCAGCCGCCCCACAGCGCAGGGATCCCTTCCTTACTGCCAGAGGAGGAGGTGGTGGTGCGGCTGCATGTCACAGGGCGCTGCGATCGATGAGGCAAAGGCAGGAGGGGATCGTGGGCCCACTGTTGGCAAAGGGTGGGAGCTTATGGCAGAGGGAGAGGACGCAGATTATCATTATGATAATCGTTATCGGATGCCGATAATCGACTCAGTTATTTCAAAAAACAATTATCGATCCAATAACGATTATTGGTATCATCGCTCAACACTAAAAACAACCGATGACAGTTCTGCATTAACTGATTAATATTGGTTTTTACCATCACCCCCACCCCATTTACACAACTTCCAACTAATGTAGAAATAATAAGAAATGATAGCAAAGCTTGATAAATATCCCAAATGTTTCAATCTCGCGCTCATCAGACCGTAACTTGGTTTTAACCACAGACAATTTTCTTAGCAAAACTTACTTGTTTGTTGATGAACAAATTCTGTACGGCAATGACAGGTCTTTATATTAAAAATGACAGATTTTAATTTATTGTTATACACAACCAACATACACAGGTATTTGTTCCAGGGGAACAGGGACAGTGATGCATCCCTCATTCTCATGTAGAGCAATGTTATTTGAATCCACCTCAGGCAGAAAACACAAGGAAGCTTATGAAGAACAAAATGTAATCATATCTGGTACCAAAAAGAAGCACCTTTTCTATTTCTTTATTTCTTTTTTATTATTCTTTAAACATACAGATGAAAAGGCTGAATCAGAGTAGACATCCAGGGGGTTTATTCACCAAGGTGTGAATTCGACTGTCGAATTCTGAAACAGCGGATTCCCATAGCAAATCCGCAACCGCGACAATTACCCCATTGCAAATTAGCGACTGCGACAATTTTTAAAGCTGCAACTGAGACAATTTTCCATAGTAAGTCGCTACTGTGAAAATATTCTCATTATAAAGAAACGACTGTGACAGTAGCAATCTATTGCGACTGGCTTCAGCTGGCAAATTCACACCTTTCGGCAACAATTCGGATTTTAGTGAATAACCTCCCAATCTCATTCAAAGGCTAATAAAGACGTTCTATTTGGATTGAAAATGAAAACACTTTAGAAAGGGCTTGTGTAGCCTGAAACATGTACGGGGGTTATTCACCAAGGTGCGAATTCAACTGTCGAATTCTCAAACAGCGGATTTCCATAGCAAATCCGCGACAATTTCCCCATTGTAAAGTCGCGACAATTTTTTATAGTTAAGATTGTGACAATTTTCGCATAATAAAGTTGCAACTGCGACAATATTCTCATTATAAAGACGGGACTGTGACAGTAGCAGCCTATTGTGACTGCCTTTATCTGGCGAATTTGCACCTATATGCAACAATTTGAACTTTAGTGAATAACCCCAAACTTGCTACGACTTTACAATGGGGAAATCGTTGCGGATTTGCTATGGAGTGACAACAACGTTTTGCGGCATATTTCTGCTTTTTTTGCTCCTTTTTCCCATGGCAGTTATTCCTAAATAATACGATAAACGTGATATCTTTTAAGTTAAATTCCTGATTAGTATTGATTTTTATTTGTTCTTATTCTCTTCTGATTGCAGCTATGTCACGTCTGTTAAGAAAGCAAAACCCCATTCTGTGCCATTGTTTTCTGTAGAACCTTAGAGAACACATTTTCATTTATAAAGTGCCACAAGGGTAAAGCGCTGTACAATCCAGTAATAATACAGACAAGGGTAAAGTGTGGGAACAATGATCAAGTGAAGTAAATTACAAGCATATAATCAAGAAAATACATCACTCTAAGTGCCAGGTCATGATTGAAACAAGAGGATAGAGGTCCCTGCACCATAGAGCTTACAATCTAACTGTGCCATAGGTTCACCACTAAGCTGTTGAGTAATCTGCTTTCATATTGTGGAGCTTACATTATCCACTACTTCAATTTGCCTGAATTCAGTAGCTCGCCTCAGTGGGACAGCCTGGAGTTTGTAGAGGAATAAAATATGTTTGGAGAAACTGTACAATCGGGGCCACAGGAGATTTGGACAAGTTTCATAGTATTTTTGCCATTATATTCCATTTCACTGAACTTTTGATATGACGGATTTATAGAGGGTTAGGGGATAAATATTGGTCTGTTAAAACTGGCTCTCAATAAAGTTCCTTTTTTTTTTTGTTTCAGATTGATACTGACATCGACATCTTTTGTTGAAAATAAAAACTAATCTGCCAGTGGGCAGGATCACCTCCTTAGGGAATAATGGGTAATTCTCTGCCTTAATCAGGTGAACACTTTTGGTCAAAAATTGGTTGATAAATATTGATACGGTAAAGGTTGGTGGCTTGAATGGTCATTTAGATCCTTGTAAAATAAAATGGTAAAACTATTAGACTGATATCTGGTCAATGGGATTAAATGTATGTTAATCTACATCCTAACAAAGGCACTTCCTATAGTGCCAAAGCACTGACTTAATAAAATGATGTTAACAGCTTCATATTAAAAGGTTTAATCAAGAAAGACTGAAAGAGATCCTTATCAGCACAAATTCCAGCTACAATGCAAACAAGAGACAAGACTTTCAATGCTGTTGGTCTAATTTTAACATTACACATTAGCTAATCTGCTGAAATCTGTCAAGTGCCAGCGATTGTCAGCTAACAGGGCACTTTTTTTGCCAGCTATCTTATTGCTTTGTGTGACATAGAAAGGATCAAATCCACTTTCATCTAAAACACTGTTAATCATGGTAATGCTGAAGAATCATCCTATTACAAGAAAATGTAAAGTGTCCTTTTGTTATATTATCAGGTATAGTATTTAGAATATAACATGATGATAATGATATACCCGTTCAGTCAAAGCCGACTTTTGGTCATTTTATTATTCATCGTTCTCCTTGCTTTCCAGTCTTTGGCCCTAATTAATTAAAGTCGGAAAGATGACTCTGGGTCTTTCCGACTTTGCTGAGAAAAAACTTGTTTTATTCTCAAGAGATTTTGTTTGAGATAACGAGATCAAGTTTCGCAATCCTGAATTTTCGATATTTCCCATGGAAAGGTATCCATGTTACTTGTAAAAAAAATTTGAAAATTCGATCTCGAGATCTCAAATTAAATTTTGGGAGAACAAGACGGGATTTCTCTCGGTAAAGTCGGAAAGACCGCTGGTCTTTCTGACTTCTCTAGATTTCACCCTTTGACTGTTTCTTTCAGTTCTTTCATGGGCATATTTGTGTCAGCCTTGATTGTGTCTATCCAGCGGGTTCTTTTATCCTCTTCTTGTTCAACTGGCTAGGCTGAGCATAATCATTGCAAAATTGCAAAAAGTATCTGGTCTGTTTGAAAAATGAATATCATGGTTTAATGTCTGTGAAAATAACAATCATACTTATTGTATGCCTTTTGCCGTTTGTATGCCTTTTGCAATATGATTCTTTTGGGTGCACCTTACAACATGCCTTCTATTTTTTGCTTGCTATGTGCTTTTACATTTGCATGGTGTCGTGACACTGTGATTTACACTTTTTGAGATATGCACTCTTATAAATAGGAAATTCTGCAACTTTGGTTTATGCTCTTGCAAACCAGGATTGGACTAGGGCATGGGGTAGGCAAACTGCAGCTCTTCAGCTGCCTTCTTGTGGCTCTGAGAGCATTTCCTTTGCCCCGCCCATAACCTCCAATGCTTCTTCTGCTGGGATGTCAGCCGGTCATGTGATTGGGAGTGTGCTCCTCCTCCTCCTTTGCGCCTCCATAAAAAATTTCCCCAATGTAGGAGGGAGCAAAATGGCTCCCTCCTGTGCAGAGTTTGCCAACCCCTAGACTAGGGTACTTAGGACCCATCAGAAAGAAATGAGAGAAAGGGTCTACATAGTATCTGCTAGGGACAGCACTTCCCATATGTTGTTCAGTTTCCTCCCTACATGTGATGCCCCCCTGAAACTGTGCTGTGGACTTCTTGAACTTGTGCACTCTGTTTACTGTGATATGACCCCCTGTTGGGAGCGTTGCTGCAGTTCTAGCATCTCATTTTTCCTTCATCCCTAACAACTTCCATTCCATCAGACACTGTGTGAGAACAAGGAAACCAAGGACATATTCCTCCCTAGGCATGTGCTCAGTGAATTGTAAAGATTTAGGCCATTTGTCAATCTACAACTATGTGTTGTTATAAATTAAAACCGTTTACATGGGAGAAACAGCTCCAAGTTCTTTTAATATTTTTTTTTAGCTATTAAGTGAAGTTGTTCAGGAAAGTGCTAAAAGCTTTCAAATTATCCATGCAAATGCATAGCAAGCTCTGCAAGGTGAATGTGTGATGGATGGCCATGATAGTTCTCTAGTATCTATCTTAGATTTAGTTTCACCATCTTAAACTTTATGTTAGCTTTTAGCTGTAGCTGTGACCTTAACTAAGGAATCTGAGAATCACCCTACTCAGACTATGTCTTTTGAGAGGTGACAGTGGGGGCAGTGACTTCACCTGGTATGTGACCCACCTCCTCCTAAAATGAGCAAGAAAGTGTGGATTGCATTTTTAGGACATTGCATGCTCCAATCACTCTGCGTTTACCTCAGTGGAGCAATATAATACCATAATTGTTCCCTTAACAGTAGGATTGCAGTCAGTAAAAAGCGAGAGGGGCTTACATTTCTTCATTATTTGATCCTGCTCCCACCAATCCAGGCACACTATCAGTAGAGTAATTCATGTTAAAATTAATTCCACCTCTCCTGCTTGCCAAAACAGCCAGCACACTTTCAAATCCAGCATCAACAGGAACTGTTTTTATCAACTACTATGCAGGGGGCATTAGTTGAACCTGTTTGTGTTGGCATATTCTTCACCCTGCTAACATCAGAGCTGCTGGAGGGAACAGAGTACTTCCTGCTCATCTCTCTGCCACTCTCGAAAGAAGCAACTCATTTAGATATTGTAATTTAATTTTTTCATTTTGCATAATTGAATTCACAAAATCGTTTTAAACTCAATGAACTGCTTCGATTGCTTCAAACTCTATAAACATTCAAAACCTACTAGGTTCAGTTAAAATTTGTGTCATGGACCAAGGACCAACATGGTTCTGTGAACAAGTTCATGATCAGAATCCTCCTCTTTAATATTAAAGTGTAAGTAAAGTTATGGACAAAACTATACATGTATTTTACATTTATAAAGTATAAACCTAAACTTATACATTAATATAAAAGCAATTTCGGGATCAGGAGTTCCCACTTCTTAATCAAACATCCCTGCTCCCCCTTTCATTCTTTGCACAAACTCTTTCTGACCAGTGCCAATAAGCCCTGCCCCCTGAGTGACATCACAAACTATAGAGACAGAATTCCATCTCCCCCTTTCCTAATTGAAAAGTCTGTTTATAGCCCTGAGCATGCGCAGATAAGTCCTGTCCTGCAGATAAGAGCTGTTCAACAGCCTGTACTGTCAAACTGTGGAGATAAAAGTCAGTTAGAGGAGGGAGCATGTCATTAACTTTATACTGACCATAGCAGGAAACCCTTCACTGAGACAATACAGTTGCAGAAGGATATTGAGTCCTGCTGAGTTAAGAGGTGAGTCAGGAATTACTTAATTGAATTATTGCTTGACAGTAGGTAAATAGAGCTTTATTTATATACAGGGTTTACTTACAATTTAAAAAAAGATCACAGATATTTCAGTCCTTAACATCCAGTAATTTTTTTTTGCCAATGGCCAAAGGACACAAGATATGTGAAGAATTGTTTTTTTTTTTTCCAAAAAAATCAGAATCTAAATAAAACTGAGATAAGCTGTTGAAATCAAAACCAAAACACAGGAATCCATTCACTTCATTTTTAATGACCTAACTGGGAAACTCTAAAACTATTTGGGAAATTGAGATTCAGGGGTGTCGTCATTTTGCTGTTTAAAGGCATTTCTTCATTTGGAATTTAACATACTGTGATGCACATGAATGCATTTTGTTTTTTTTGCATATTTAAAGTCACTTTAAGTATAACTGAAGAAATTCATGTTCATCCTCCAAATGTTGAATATTTTATTTTACCCAAACGCACGCTTTAAAAATAAAAAGTTTTGTTACAGTTCCGCACGTCGTCTGATTTGCACTACTTCATTTAATCTAGTTATATACATTTTTACTATGATCCCTTAAGAGTCATATGTCAAATTTGGAAAAAAAAAGAAAAAAAAAAAAAGAAGTTTTTTTAATTAAAAGGATGTTTACCGTTAACTCAAGGGCATAAGGACGAAAGGTGTCATGAAATGAATAATTAATTCATGGAACATGAAAAATAACAGGCCGTGCCTAACCTGAACTCCAGCGGGGGCCCTACTGAAGTGTTGCAGGAAATATACAGCACAGTTCTTACTCCAATATTTTACCGACATTTTCATAGTAAATCATCTTTTATGGAATGATAAAATGTGCAACTTTGAAATGCAGAAGCTGTTAATTATGTTACCTTCAGAGAATGAGCGCTCTAAAATTGCCTCTGTGTGTAGAAGATGTGACACGGATGGAACACTGCTGACCTGCCAAAACATTGTATTGCTACATTTATGCTTGACATAAAATCCGAGACAAGAAGATTAGTGCCAAAAGCCTTGGCACCTGAATCAGTGAAGGTGAAGCTTTGCATTCCTCCATCTATCACAGGAATCACACTTCTCTTTGATTTATTACCATTACATACAATGTTGATGTACTATGACTTTATCTCGGTAACTTACATGGACACTCTTCATTCTTTCTTTCACCGGTAGGATCCATATCGCAGCATTTAATTCAGATGTACAAAATCAAAAGAGACGGTCAGAACAGGAAAGGCAGAACGATAGCAAAACCTGCGATATTACAAATGTTATTTTAAATTTGTCTCTTACGGCAGGGTTGTGAATGAAGGGAGGGCAGCGCTTGTAAACGTTATTAAAGATGGCCGAATAGGAACGAAATATCTTCCAGGACGAGAGAAGAAATACTATCAAGTAGTTAGTGCACAATCCCACATGTACATGCTAAAGACATTGGGATTCATTATCAAAAAGGTACAATCACCTGTTGATCACATCAGTACTACCCACCTAACTACTGGGAAAGTGCCCTCTTTTTCCACATTTCATTCACTAATTAATATGTCTCAATCATCTGGTAATATGTCTAATAACGCATTAGAGGAAAATAGGGAACGTGGGATGATCATATACAAAATAAAATGGTATTAAAAAAATAAGCAAAGTGTGAAAGGAGTACTAAAACCTTGTGAATTCATATGCATAAAGTACATTTTAATGCTGTGATCCATGTATGCAAATGAGAAGCCATTACTTAATCATTTGTGTATGTATGTAATATGAACCTTAAAGGGACACTCTGGCCAAAATTGAAAAAAATGCATGTGTTAGTATATACTAATTACTAACTTTTATTAAATTTATTTTATTTTCAATTTTGGCCCTAAAATACATTTTCTTTCCTGTATAGTAGTGCTATCCAGCACTTCTTTGTTTGGGAGTCCATCTTCTTTCTGTGCCGCCGACTCTACATTGTCCTGTTGATGCAGATCTGTTCAGCCGCATTCTCCTCTTCTGTCGCTCTCCCTGTGAAGCCCTGTGCCGGCATTTCCTAATAGTCACATGGGAGAGCGTGTGCGTCATCAAGGGAGGACGCATTGTTGACGTGCACGCTCTCCTATGTGGCTATCAGGAAAAGCCGGCGCAGGGCTTCACAGGGAGAGCGGCAGAAGAGGAGAATGCGGCTGAACAGATCTGCCTCAACAGGACAA
>WMED01022602.1:0-11633 GCA_019650415.1 Pipa parva | reverse complement strand
GTATATACTGTATATATATATATATATATATATCACACTTTCTTTTCACCGATCACCCCAGCTAACATTTCTATTGTCTGTGACTTAAGCTTCTCCAGATGATTCTTTCTGGACATCTTTTTCTGAAGGTTACTTCTTTCCTGTATACATGCTAAAGGATCAATGACTGGACTCAGCAGAGAATATGTAACTGAGAGTGTGTAATAAACCATGTATAGTGCCCAAAACTTGATTTCTAAACTAATTGCAAGTTAATTTATATTCCTGTGGATAGGTCACATTAGAACCAGGAACTGTTACATCATAAGCAGGATTCTCCTTCCTCACATGTGCCTTCAGGAGCAGAAGTTAGTTTACTGACAGTCATTAGTTGTACTGACACAATACCGTATCAGTATAAATATACTCTATCAAAAATAAAAGCTAAGCACATTTCTATAAAAATGAAAGTTACATTAGGGTATTTTTTATTATTATTTGAAGTTTTTATTTATAATATAATGTGACGGCAGGTTTTTAAAACTAAGGGGATAATTCACCATTGTGCGTAGTGAGCTGCAAAGCCTTCAGCTCACTTCGCACATGGTGTTAATCACCATGTCCTGCACGTGGATATCAACGGGCGCAAAACACCATGTGCGAAGTGAGCCGAAGGCTTCGCAGCTCACACTGCGCACAATGGTGAATTAGCCCCTTAAATCTATAATGTGACTATGCAGTTGTGATTACATTGGAATGTGACATTGTGATCTTCATTACAATGCAAGCATTAGACTACAATGAAAAAGAATAAAATAAAAAGGGAGTTGGATTTAGAAGGATGGGTAGAGAGGGGGGTCGGGGGGGGGGGAATGGTTTTCATTTGTATTAGGAAAATACAATTTATTTTCTATTATTGGCATCAATGTAATGATTCCACGGCAACCAAATGACTTCTTTCTGAGTATGTACTATCATGAAAATTAGTTTTTATTAACTCCGTGGCTTTCATCCAATTTATCTTGGCTATTATATGAGACATATCTGTCAATTGCGGCTTTTTGTGCCTGGAAGAGAACCAGAAGAATGGGTGAAATGCATCAGCATCTGAGGATATGTGGGGGAGGTGCTAAGCGGTGAAGCAGGAGGCATTACAGAGTCAACACCAACAGAAGGAAGCCCCACAAAGTACCAACACAAACTTAGTGATGATGGTGGACTCCAAATCGGCCCTTTATGAGGTGAAAGGAGAAATAACGAACCAGTGCCAAGTCTGAGTGAGATTGCTTTCTATTTGCCATTGAGTATTACTGTTTGAAGTCTAGCCCATGGTGCTGTTTCAAATGTTCCCTCTTGCTTCTCCCATACCCTGATAAGCTTTTACAGAGGGCTCTTTTGCCTTTATTATGTAGGTGATAGCATCGCTAAGGAATTTTTTCTAGTGTATCTTTATATTTGGATGGCATCATAGATTGAAAGAAAAGTACATCTTGACTGATACCTGCAAAAATTCTGGACTATCTTCAGTTCCTCTGCATAGGAACTTACCCCCCACTGTCTGTAGGTGTTTGTAGGGGGTCACCCCCTTGTGTTTAGTATTTAACTTTACTATTTGATTTAATTTTGTATTTCACATTTTTTTTTGTGATTTATAATACATTTTTGATTTGTAATACTGTATCTGCATATGGATGTCCTTTATCAGTGTGCACGGATGTATTGGGGAGGGATCACAATCTCCTATGTCTCCTATGCATAGGGGCTGCTTTGAGTTTGATAATATAGATCTGTTTGGGGTTTATCTAACATATATTTAATTTATGCTAGTTAGCACCGTACTTTAATTATGTGTATGAGCCCCTGTTTTTTTAAAATTGCATAGTGCCATTCTGTTTAAATTATTTCATTGTGGCTTTTTCCAGTTTGAGCTGCCGTTATAATGTGTGAGGCTAATATTTTCTCCTATTTTTGGAGTGTAATTGTTGTATTTTTGTACTCAGCAGGAAATTTTGAGGATTGCTACATATGTTGACCTGGAAAATTTTGGTTAACATTTCTGCCACTTTGTTCCAGTATGTTTGTGTTATTTGACAATCCCACCAGATATGAAATAAGTGAATCTGACTGTGAATATTCCCAGAAGCATCCAGGTAGCTTGTTGCTTTTCTATATATGTGCAATTCTTACAGGTGTTAGATAGATCATTTTACATGCTCGCTCTTTTGTATTCTAGTATAGTCAAGATTTGTTTGCTCTTGTCCAAATTTCATGCCATTTTTTGTCAGATTTGTGTCTGTTTAAGTGTATATTCTATATTTGCAAATATGAACAATGAAAGGGGTTATTCATCAAAGTCCGAACAGCCACGTATACAGTATGTCCATATTCACATCTATTCACAACTTCTCCAACTCCGTTTATTCAGCAATCTCTGCAATGTGACGAATTCGCGACCAATCCTGCCACTTACTCCAGTCGTAGACCTATGGAGCCCTTCACATCAATTTGCATATGTGTGCACAGGTAATTCGGCTATTCAGCATGTGATAGAGTCTGTCGAAGGAGCGGATTCTGCAGGGGGTACTGCTCCAAATTCACCTGTTTGCCTTCCCCACAAAAGAGTGGTGAATTGAGGGGTTTGATGGCAGGGCTCCAGTGTTGTGTAAGGCGACTGTTCGTTCAAAATTAAAAATGGTGACTGTGTCTAAATTATTCTACTACTAAACATGAACTAGGCACAAGGTGACATATAAAAATAAGTATTTTTCACTTATATACAGTTAGTGGGATATGATGAGACTGACGTCACTGCCCTTCACTGGAGGAATTCTCCTCACTCTGCATGACTTCTCATCCTACTATTGTGTGACTGACTACACCACACTACACATGTGATGGCGTCCGACACTGTCTGCTGCTTCATGAATAAGAGGAAGTGAATTTGCGACTTCCTAATCGTATTGATGCGAACAGATGCGGAGTCACTATGAAAAGCAAATTCGGACTTTGATGAGTAACCCCCAGAATCTTCAGTAGAAATAAAAATTTCTCATTTCTCACTTCGTGTGGTATGTAAACACAATTGTTCAATATCTGAGGCAGAGGACAAAGGCTTGTTAAATTTATTATGTTCAAAAAATATTTGGAATAGTTATATTAGTTTAAATATAAAGATAAAGGGGAAATAAATATAGAGATAAAGGGGAAACAAGAACTAACAGCACAGGTTGCCAACTATTTATTACTGACATTTTTCACTGACACATTTTCAGACATGTTGAACATTTTGTGTGTAGTATAGGTCCATATATCTTAATGACCTCAACTTTTTCCTTGCGGACATATGAAAATTTGGCTTCCTGTAAATTTAATGACAACTGGCAAACCCCAATGGTTGCTTCGTTAAGCAAAGTCACAAAACTACTGCTTGAACAATCTGGTTACAGTAAGATCAGGGAACTGTTTTACATAATCAGGTTTAAATTCTAAGGGGGGAATTCACGATAGTGCGAAGTGAGGTGCGGATCCTTCAGCTCATTTCTCACTGACTGTTCTGCGCTCGCTGATGTCCTGCACGCGGACATCAGCAAGTGCTTTAAAGGGATTCTAGTCTCGGCGAGGCTGGAATTCCATACATAGACTGATGCCTTCAATTCTTATCCTTTTAATTCACACATGAATTCATTTTAATGCACACATGGGAACAATGCTGCTGCTAGACGGATTGGGTACGTTTTATAGCTCACTATAGTTCTCCTTTAAGAGGACCGTGCAGGCACACCCATACCGCTGCTCCTCACAGGTAAGAAACATTTGGCAAACAGTTTTTACACAAACAATTGTCTAATAGTTAAAAAATTGTGTCTAACATATAAGCTGACTAACACAAGCCACTTTTGATACACTTATTGCTATATTGTTTTCAGGTGCTGACCTAAACCTAAAGACAGTAAAAGTAAAAGATGTGGTATACAGCCTAATGAAAGAACAGTTAATAGTAAGTAGAAATAGTAAAAAGAAATTCAAACAACTAAGGTTTGTCAGTATATGAGAACACTGTAACCATTAAAATACAAAAGAAAACCAAATTACTAGTTAACTGCTTCACGTGTACATTATCCTCTATATATGTTTTAAAAAGAGAAATAGCCAAAGCACTAGTGGACCAACAGGGGTCGCAGCAGTTGCGGTGGCGACTGTGCTCGAAGTTCCACTGCTGCAACCCCTTTGGTGTGCTACTAAGAGATGGGACCTGGTGCCAATCATGTGCTGGCACAGGAGATGGGACCTGCACTCTATATTTGCATTATGCCAGTACACACATTTACTTTGAGTTTCAGGAATGTGTCATTGCTTATCAGTAAAGAGCACTCTGCACAAGCCCAATGATAAAAGATCTCTGGAAGATGTCACATATATGGATAAACATATACAGAAGAAAATAAAGAAGGGAAAAGTTTAGACCAGCGCACATTTAACAGTTAAAAGGGGTAGTGCTACAAGCAAGAGAGTGCCTCTTAAGTTGGTACACTGGGGTGTACTACTCTCCTCAACTAATGGGTGGTCAAGTTGAGAGTTCAAATCAATTATTTACAGGGGGTAATTCAGGAAAGTGCGAACTTACCTGGCGATCCTGCACGCGAGAGAGACTGGTATGCGCTCCCTGCTCTCCTGCATGCGGAGATCAGCGAATGCTTTAAAGGTACTTCGGCTTACCTCGCGACCACTTGAGTTGTTTTATGAGACTGGAATACCTTTAAAGCGTTCACTGATCTCCGCGTGCAGGAGAGCAGGGAGCGCATACCAGTCTCGCCGAGGTGAATCGAAGGATCGCCAGGTAAGTTCACACTTTCCTGAATTACCCCCACAGAGTCCTTCTTTCGACATTCAAAGCACTTTACTATTTTGCCCCAGATACAGCTCTTTGCTTGTGTTCCCAGTCTATTTCTTACAAAGCAATTGTTCTTTCACCAATACTGACAATTCCTGCCTTAGACCTTACTCTCTTGCTCTTTATAAAAAGAATTTTAAATACTCAGGATTTAGCACTTACTATGCTGGCTGCAGGTAAAGCTTTATCACATTGCTGTATTCAGAACTCACCAGATCTAAAATACCATTCAAGCCTCTCTGCACTGAAGATATCTGATATATAGATATGCTGCTTGCAGAAGAGGAACATCTGGTCTTAAAATTGCTTCTAAGATACCATTTACTGGGGCGGTTCTTGGGTGGGTCCAGCAGGGGCCAGTGCCCCTGTAAAACAGAGTCTGGACTCGCCTGTAGCCCCCCTCTGAATGAAGATTATACAATTAATAGTCATATTTTGATATTGCACCCATGGAAAGGGCGGAACCAATGGGTGTGGCACAACATTGTAATAGGATCCTTTAGTGCGTTGCACCACTGTAAACAGCGACCAGTTAATGGTGATAAAAGACAAAGCTGAAGACAAACCCCAAGATTCCACATTTGGAATCTGTCTTTTTCCCCAGTTGAATGTGCCTCCTTGACAAAACCTTTAGCCCCAGCCAGGCCCCCTCCGCAAAACGTGTGTAGAACCGCCCCTGACCATTTATAAAATACATAAGCATGGGTAGTCACCTGCTGCAGCAGATCAAATGTATGAAGGGTTACAAGTTTCTCATATGTTATCAGAATTTCACATTTATAGACGGGAAAGTTTGGTAAGAAACAACTTGTTTTTCCAGTTTTGAAGCATAAATTACATTCTTCAGTGATTTGCAATATAGTGAAGTAGTTTTTCCACTTATGAAGTATATTAAATATTAAATACATGCCAGGGCAATAACTGTTCTGTCACATGTCTCTTGGGAAGAACTGTGATTTTACCACGTGACTGTGTCACGTGAAGGGACTTGTAATGTGAACACTGAAACAATATAGCAGTGAAGCACAGAAACGTGTGACTTGAAATGCAGGAGAAATACACACGGGGGAACCACAAGACTGGATGCCACTAAAGGAACTGGAGCACCCAGAGAACATTACACCTCTAGAGGCACTGAGGTGTACCGGAAACAGGAACAACAGGAGCAAGTGCAAGAAAAGTACAAAACAGAAGTGTAGGGGATTCTCCTTACCACAGTAGGGTTGGTACAGGATAACACTGAGGTGCAGAGTATAGGGAGGGCCAGTTCTTCACCTTTAACCCCCACAAGGAGGTACTGGGCTTTGCTGCAGGCACCTCCCATGTCGCAGCCCTCGGTTTAACCCCCCACTGGTGGCAGCTGGCTAAAACACTGGAAACACAGGTGGATGCAGGAACTGCAGAACTACAATTAACTGGATCTTATGGAATGAAGCTTTCCTTTAAGAGCAAAGTAGCAAGACCAAACACTAGAGCTGTCAAGAAAGGCAGTAAGAAGCTGACCTGAAGATATTCCAACAGGCTAGGCTGAAGAGCTGACACTCTATGGTCCACAAGAGAAGCTGATAAAGGAACTTCTGACAAGGCACAAGCAGTTTAGAAGCTGTGTGACAGTCCACATTTTCAATTGCATTTTGATTTCATTGCTTTGACTTGTGACCATACACTTGTAAGATTGCTCTCAGATTACATATGTATTGATTGCTCAGCATGCTTTCCACAGTGAGAGAACCATGGGAAGCCATAGCGGTCAAGAAGAATAGATTAATAAAACCATGTGTAACCCTACTGCTCAAGAGCCCTTGTTCCTCTATATCAGGGGTCTGCAACCTTTTTGGATGAGAGAGCCATATAGTGTAGCTCTGCTCAGCCCTTTTGAATCCGGAGCCGGTGACGTCAGCGACTCTGGATTGGCTAGCGACCCAGAAGGGCGGTGACTTCAACAGCTCTGGATTGCTAGCCAAAGCGCTGAGAGAATTTTGTCTCTACAGCGCTTGCCGGCGATTAACCAGCAGACTGTAACAAGCGGTCCTTGCATGTGAGCACCTCTCGTTACAGTCAAAGAGCCAGATGCAGCCATAAAAAGAGCAGCATCTGGCTCAAGAGCCATAGGTTGCAGACCCCTGCTCTATACAAACACAACAAATATCTTGTTGTGGAAAACCATTTTGTCCAAATGCCTCATGCATAATCCCATTGACTTGCCTTGGTACTGCAGTAGTATTACTTGAAAACATGATTTTAGGCAGCTTACCAAAAATACATAGACATTTTTTTAAGCAGTACTGCTCTGGTACCAAAGTAAGTCAGCAGTAGTGGACACAAGGCACCTTGGTGACATTGGCTTTAGTGGATCTCCACTTAAAGGATAATTATAGGCTCATTATTTCAAGGAGTCACCGCTGCCCTCTTCTATTCTAAGGGCAAACACAGCAGTTTTTTGCTAGTGTGCTTGCTTTTTCCTGGATATTATTGCTACTGGTCTGGTTGAAGGCCCACACCTGCCCTTCTCCTAACAAAGATTCTGGATATCCCTTAACAACAAAGTTGTTTAAATCCTTTTCAGTAGACTCCATACATTAGTTTCTTTTAGGCTGGTGACAAAGGTAGGGCATGTTTACCAACTTCTAAACACTGTAAATACCATTATCACTCACTACTAAAATGTTTTTGTCTTCATTGCAGTTCCTTTCTGTTACCAGTTTTGTCTTGTGGCCCTGTTAACTTAAGCTCATGTGGATTAAATTGGTCACTTAAACCCCCAAAACAAGTAAGTACAGTGGCCATATACTGTATCCAATATATTTACAGTCATCATGCATTGACAAATACCCCCTACAGTGTGCAGCTGCATCAGTGTACAGTAATTAGCATGGATAAAACAGAAAAGTTACAACAATGAAATGCTTCGTATCCCAATATCCTTCAAACACAATGTGCAAAGCATAAGATATTAGTTCAGCTGAGGCAAACATTCTATTTAAACATCTTGCAGTGTAATGTTATTTAAAATTTTACGTTGTAAGGTTGGCATCTGCATCCACTAATGATGCAGTCCAAGCATTGTTTTGGCAGTAAATATGCACCTCATCATTATTTTCATCTTAAGGAGTCTGTTTATATCTGTCCATTGATTGGTGACAATCTTTTATAAAGGAATATAAATAATACATTAAACGCAGGTAACAAAGCTATAGTTGTGTTAACCAGAACATTAAGTTGTTTTGCAGATAAACAATATCCTTGCTTGGATATTAAAAAAAAAAAAAAATATATATATATATTATGTCATACTATTTTATACATAGTTTATTGCAACTAATTTCAAAATGTAAGATAGGTCTTGTCTGTAAGGCTCAGGAGAAAGGTAAACAAGGCACAAAAAAGAAGACTGTGGGGGTTATTCTCTAAAGTCCAAATTCAACTGTCGCTCAAACAGCGAATTCCCATAGCAAATCTGCGACTGCGACAATTCTCCCATTGTAAAGTTGCAACTGCAACAGTATTCTCATTATAAAGAAGCGACTGCGACAGTAGTAGTCTATTGCAACTGTCTTTAGGTGGTGAATTCACACCTTTAACGTGATAATTCGGACTTTAGGGAATAACCTCCTGAAACAACCCGTAAAAACTGAGATTCCATTAGTATGGTTGTTCATGTAAGATGTACTTTTTACCTTCATATTTATCTGCAGCTACACATCATCCACCCATTTAAACAGCACAGCGGAAGGGCAGGTCCCCTGAGCTAAAACAATGATAGGCTGGGCTTCTTGTGGCACCTGGTGTGGGCTGGGTATCTTCTGGATGTGTTTTATTAAGCAGTAGCAATGTAAAAACTCAGTTCCATTTTATTTATAGCAGTAGGTAACCTATAAATAGAAAGAGAAAACAGTGATTTGTAAACTGTTTTATGAAATTTTGATATATAAAACAGTACAAGGAAGGAATACTTATTAGTTTACCTTACGCCAGGGCTGGGCCAAGGGGTAGGCAGCCACCTAGGGCACTGCAGGAGGTTGGATGCTTTCTTGATGCTTGTTCCCCTCCTTTACCCTGTCCCTACTTACTTCCTCCATGGCCCGGCTCTGTCTGCATTCCTCCCCACAGCAATGATTTAATTTCCTGTGATGTGTGGTGTAGTCAGTCGGATAGAAGTAGAATCAGAGCCCTGCCATCAGTCCTCTAATTCACCAGTCTGAAGTGGCAAAGTCAAAGGGGGTAATTCACTATCCTCCGAAGTGAGGTGCGTAGTCTTCCCCTCACTTCGGAATGACTGAGATGCATTCACTGATGTCCTGCACGCGGGCATCAGCGAGTGCATTAAAGGGATTCCAGTCTCGGCATGAGCATAAGAGTTGCCTCACCGAGACTGGAATCCGTTTAATGCGCTTGCTGATGTCCGTGTGCAGGACATCAGCGAGCGCATCTCAGTCATTCCGAAGTGAGGCGAAGACTCCACACCTCACTTCGGAGGATAGTGAATTACCCCTAAACAGGTGATTTCGGAAGCAGTTCACCTAGTCGCATTCACACCTTCACACCACTCCTCCGCTTAGTCAATAGTTGAAGTACCTGTGCCCACACGCAAAGTGATGTAAAGTGCTCCGTAAGTTCGTGACTATCATAGACGGTCAAGTTGGTCACGTATTCACCACATCACAGAGTTTGCTCAATAAGCGAACATGGGAAAGTGGCGAATAGATGTGAATTCAGTGCTATATGCGACTATTCAGCCTTAGGCAATGAAGCCCCTAATAAGCACAGTTGATGATAAACTGTGAAGGAATTACAGTATTGCCTTATTAAAGAGGATTTCGATGTATGTTATAGTTATAAACCATTTCGGTTTCAAGAATGGATAACATACTGTATGTATATTCATTTAGAGAGTTTAGTGCAAAAAAAAAAAAAAAAAAGTTAAATTTTTTTGCCATATTGGGGTTTATTCACTAAAGTTTGAATAGTTTCGTATAGGTGGGAATTTGCCAGCTAGAGACAGTCGCAGTAAACTGCTAATGTCGCAGTCGTGGTTCTATAATGAGAATATTGTCGCAGACGCAGCTGTATTATGGAAAGTTGTCACAGTTGCAACTTTAAAAATTGTTGCAGTCGTGACTTTATAATGGAGAAATTATCATAGACAAGGATTTGCTATGGGAATCTGCTGTTTGAGAATTCGACAGTCGAATTCTGACTTTAGTGAATAACCCTCCTTTGTGCTTTATTAAAAATAAACCCTAAACTAAGCTTTGAGTGTACTTTTTCAGTGTGTTGCTAAATGTAGTATGCCATGTCATAGTAGCAATTACAAGTCCATGCAGGCAAACGTAAATGCAACGAGCTGCTGTGGCACTGAACCACAAGACAGGCTGGTAAACATTATAACGTACCATTTGTTTTTACTGTGATAAAATTAGAAATGCAGACAACCAAATGAATAACTGACTTCTCCAAAATAGCATCCAAAAAAACTTTAGTGGCTGGTTACCTAATATTGGAATTAAAAAGGGAATTTCTCAGTATTAACATTTCACTGGTTATGATGTACATTAGCGTGTGTGTCCCCCTACAAAGCCAACTTTTTTTTTAAATTACAAAAGAGCATTCTTTAATAGTATACCGAGGCTACTGGAGCAGGCTTTTTTATTCTATATGTGTTCCCAAAGAACATGTGCTTATGTTTGATGTGGTTTTAAACTGGGTTCACACGGGTGAATTTTACTGTGCATTTTTTCGTGCTGGAAAAAAAACGCTGAAAACACATGGTTGCAAAAACACATTGAAAGTAATAACTATTGGCTGTGCGATGACACACTAAGGGGGGAATTCACCATTGAGCGAAGTGAGCTCCGAATCCTTCGGCTCACTTCGCACATGGCGAGGTGAGTCGCCTCGCCGAGACTGGAATCCCTTTAAAGCACTCACTGATGTCCGCGTGCAGGACATCAGCGAGCGCATATCAGTCTGTGCGAAGTGAGCCGAAGGATTCAGAGCTCACTTCGCTCAATGGTGAATTCCCCCCTAATGCTTCTTAGAGAGGAATATGCGCTAGGATGCTTCTTCAGTGTGAACCAATTTGACGGGATTAGCAGGAATAGAAATTGAAAAATAGCATTTACACATGAGGGTAAAGCGCCGAGATAGTGTTTTACAGGGAAGTACCCCCCGAATGCTATTTTTTTAAACGTGTCGGAAAATTAATCAGTGTGAATGTGCTAGGGTGTTTTTCACCATGTGCTTTTTTTTCTTAAAAACTACAGTAGAAAATTCACCCCTGTGAACCCTGCCTTAGACCCTGCTGCAGATAATGTGTGTGTGGTTTACTGCTTGGAATTCATTTGCGCTACCTGAATATGTAAGCATAAACCATTCTGCTGGCACAAGGAGTAGCACTAGCCAAGAGTAATGCGGGCATTATTATAGGAGGAACTGTAGCAAATGGAGACACTATTGCATCCATTTATATACCATTGTATTTTTCACTTTGTATCCATTTTTGTTTGTTGCTGCTTTATCATTTTGACAAAAATGAGTGCTTAAAACCAGATACAACTGAGGTATGAAACTTAGAAAGCATTTAAAGAATTATTCCAGGATCGGTAGACTGAGGGTGATTCTGAAGGTGGGGGGACAAAATACTTGCATACATTGCTGCTATTACATATTATCTGTAATCATTCACTTTTTTGCTACAGACTACTAAAGTCATGTACAAACCCCAAAATCAGAAAAGTTGGCACGTTGTGTAAATCGTAAATAA
>WMED01022601.1:0-11633 GCA_019650415.1 Pipa parva | reverse complement strand
AAATGGCCTCAGGGGGCCGCATCCGGCCCACGGGCCGTAGTTTGGGGACCCCTGCTCTAGTGCTTGATAAATAGCCTCATTACCTGAGCTCAGGCATGCAAAAGTGATGTGAAGAACTCCGTAGGATTGTGAGCTTCTGAATTTATCAGATCACAGAGTTTGAGGAATATACAAAGAGCGATTGTTTGGACTTTCATGAATAAGCTCCTTAATCTTTAATGTAGTGGCATAGAAAAACAAAAGGATAAATATACATAGTACCATAGTTTATAAGGCTGAAAAAAAGTCAAAAATCAATCCAGTTCAGCCTACTTTTCTGCAATGTTGATCCAGAGGAAGGCAAAAAATCCACGAGGCAAGAGCCAATTATCCTCTTATTAGGGTAAAAATTACTTCCCAGCTCCATATATGGCAATCAGAATAATTCCCTGGATCAGGATCCCACCTTCAGTTATCCAGTACCCATAACTTGTAACGTTCTTACACTGAAGGAAAGCATCCAAACCATTTTTGAGCTCTTTAATGGAATCAACCACGACAACTTCTTCAGGCAAAAAGTTCCATAACCTCACTGTTCTTACAGTAAAAAATCCCCTTCTATGTAGATGCAGAAACTTTCTTTCTTCTAAACGTAGAGGATGCCCCCTTGTTATACTTACAGTTCTTGGTATAAATAGATTGTGACACAGATTTCTGTATTGACCTCTAATATTTTTATAGATGTTTATTAGGTCACTGCTTAATCTTTTTCTAGACTAAACAAGGCAAATTTTGATAATCTTTGTTGATACTGTAATTTGACCAATTCTTTTATTACTTAAGTAGCCGCCTTTGAACCTGCTTAAGCTCAACTGCATCTTTCTTGTACACTGGTCCCAAAACTGCACAAAATATTCCATGTGTGGTCTGATGAGTACATTGTAAAGTGGTATAATTATGTTCTTGTCATGTGCAAATGTGCCCCTTTTAATGCACTCCATGATCCTATTTGCTTTGGCAGCTGTTACTTGGCACTGGTTGGTACAGTTAAAGTTATTGTCAACTAAAATTCTCAATTCCTTTTCCATGTCTGTTTTGCCCAGTGTTTTCCCATTTAGAAAATAATCTAGACATGCATTTTCCATTCCCATATGCATAACCTTACATTTGTCAGTGTTAAATGAGAACTATACCCTTATTTTCAATACAGCTGATTGTGCCCATTGTAAGTACACTACCTTTACTGTGAGTCACAATAAGCTTTCATCTCATGATTCTATGTCCAGACTGTGAGATGAAAATTTGCTGGCTGCAACTCTCTTCCCACTTCTGTATGTGATGTCAATCATCACATACTGTAGTATCTGCACCTTCTGAATTTCACCAAAACAACCCTAAAGCACTTGTACTTATGCTGGGCTATATTTAAAATAAGGGTATAGTTCTCCTTTAAACCTCATTTGCCACTTTTATGCCCAAGCCTGCAATGTATCTAGATCAATCTGTAATAAATACTATTCTCCTTTGTAATAACTACTTTACACAGTTTAGTATCATCTGCAAAAATTGAGATTTGACTATGCAATCCCTCAGCAAGGTCGATTATAAATATAATGAAGAGCAGAAGGCCCAAACTGACCCCTGGGGTACCCCAATACTAACAGTAACCCAGTGTGAGTATGTATCATTAATAATCACCTTCTGTTTCCTAGCACTGATCCAGTTACTAACCCACTTACACACATTTTCCCCCAGTCTGAGCATCCTCATTTTATGTACCAGCCTTTTATGTGGCACAGTATCAAATGCTTTGGAAAAATCAAGGTATATGGCATCCAGTGACTCCCCCTGGTCCAGTCTATAACTCACCTCCTCATAGAAGCTAAATAGATTTGTTTGGCAGGATTGATTCTACATAAACCCATGCTGATTTTACCCACAATAGAAGTTAGACTTACAGATCTTTAGTTTTCAGGCTCACACATTGACCCTTTTTGGAATATAGCTATCACATTTGCTATACTCCAGTCCTGTGGAACAGACCCTGTCCTCATCTCTCTCCACAATAATCCCTTCTTTATTTTTAAAGTGCCAGTGCTTACTGTTTTCATCCATTTATTGTTTGTGTAATTAAAGAACATTTTCGTGGTTGTTTTATGCTCTTGGGCAATTAGTTTTTTTGTCTCCAACTTAGCTGCTTTAATTTGTTATTTACATAATTTTTTTAACTCCTTACCTGCCTTTCTGTTTTAGCACTGTAAATGCATAATTTTTCACATTTATAGCCCTCATTACATTTTTATTTATTCAAATAGGTTTTCTTTTAATTATACCTGTTTTGTTACCATATAGTATGTACCTCTCACATTGAGTAGTCAAGATTGTTTTAAAAACATACCATTAAGGGGTTTATTCACTAAACTCCGAATTGTTGAGTATAGGTGTGAATTCGCCAGATAAAGACAGTCGCAATAGGCTGCTACTGTTGCAGTCGCGTCTTTATAATGAGAATATTGTCTCAGTCGCGACTTTATTATTGGCAAATTGTTGCAATCTTAACTTTAAAGAATTGTTGCAACTTTACAATGGGGAAATTGTAGTGGGTTTGCTATGGGAATCCGCTGTTTGAGAATTTGACAGTCGAATTTGCACCTTAGTGAATAACCCCCTATTAGGGTGAAATTTATTAAAATCTGTAAATTATTGATATCGTGATATCGGAATTTTACCGATAGCGATATTTCAGCTGTTCTGCCATTGAAATCAATGGTTTGGCCAAATTTCGATTTCATGATATTGGTAGTATCGATATCATGATATTGGTAAAAATACGTTCAATATCGCGATATCGATGCTATCGCTTTTAATAAATTTCGCCCATGCATCCTTTATACATCCCAGGATAGTCAGATGAAATTAACACTGCTCTGCTCATTTCTGGGTCCATGTAAGTGATGTCAGTCTCTCACATAGACTCAACCCCCCAAGTTTCTGCGAAAATAGCTGAATCTGCGATTGCTCAGATCGAACAGATAAGTATGGTTTACCACTATAGTCCCCCTTTAATATCCTTATAAATTACAAAAGTGATTTCACTATACTTTATAACTAGGGATGTGTGGATTAATTCAACTAAATCCTACATTGCAATTCTGGGGCAGGTTAAAATTTTATTGGATTACGTCCAATAATACAAACAAATACACAATTCTGAATTCAAAAGGTATATTTCAAGTTCATTTTCTCCAATTTTTAACAAATCTCACTGAAACTTTAGAACCTTAGTTGAAAGTTTTGGACCTCATCTCCAGACATCACTGAAACTGAAACACAGTAAAAAAAGCAAGGGACATGATAAATAAAAATAAGGGCAGAATTTTCCCCTTATCCCTATCTGTCCAGAGATATGACGTGTAATCAGGCTTACATGTGTCCTTAACTTTTTTGATGTCTTCTCTTTGACTGAAGAAATAATGGATGGGTTCATTTTGGCTGCAAAGCCCTTGGTCCTCTTTCACCCATGATCCAATGGAAGGACATCCTTCTTCAGCCATGATATAGTGCATGGAAGGCCCTAAACTTTATCCATTGTCACCACACCCAGCACTAATTCCTGCAAAAAAAAATTCTTAATTTTTAAATACAATTTTATGGGCAGTTCTCTGTCAGGAAGGATCTGTGGTTCCTGCTTAGTTGTGGTAGCAGTAGATCAAAAAAAAGAAGATTGAGATGTGGGGACTTTGCAAACAATATGGACCTATATGGGGCTACTTCATGATATAGAAAAGGTATAGGTCGCTACCAATCCCAATGTAATGGCAAAATCCGGGTGCCGGGAGATACAAACAGGACTTGTATGCAGATGCAAGAAAAAAGTTCTCCAGCACTCCAACATGTAAAAAATGATTAGAATTTTATTGTGACTCCTGGTCAAAAAAATTGCTTCCTTGTTTTTAAAAAATTTTTTGACCAGGAGTCACAATAAAATTCTAATCATTTTTTACATGTTGGAGTGCTGTAGAACTTTTTTCTTGCTACTTCATGATATGACAAGTACTACTGAGTCAACAGAGAAGGTGACAGAAAAGGAACTTTAATGCTGGCCTTAATAACCTCCATATAAATTCAGACACTGTGGTTTGGTCATACTAGGACAAAATATACATTAAAAAAGATTTTTTTCTCTATTTTTAAAACAATTGGAATTGGAGCATGAATCCAAAACCAAAATCAAATCAAAGCACAATGTTGGATTCCAATTTTTACTACTTTTTTTTTTTTTTACTACTACTACTAGCCCTCTCATTTTTACAAACATATAACAGACCTTACTTTAACATCTGACAAAACTCTATAAACCTTATGCTATGTTCACCTTAACAGGGAAAATAGTGTTTGGTGTTGTGTCAGATATTACATAAACTTTGGTTTGATCTAAATTTAATCCAGATTTTGTGCAATTAATAATGCATAAACAATATATAACAGTAAATATGTGAATTAAATGCAAAATTGAAGGGCTTATTACAATTGCGGGCATGAACTATGATAAATCAGCTTAGATTTCTTCAACAGCTGCCGACTACTACTAATTTCTTACTGAAATGAACATACATTAATACCCAGTCATTTGCAGGGACCTTGATAAATTGGCCCTTTTGGCTTTATTTTGGAACAGAAATCATTTTAGAACTATTCCACTCTATAATAATGCAATTATATTAAGAACAATGGGGATAGAAATGTAATTGCAAATGTAATTTATTAGTATGTTAAACAATGCTATCTCTATCATATCATTAACATGAGGGTGATTGATTTTCTAAAAGATCAAACTACATCTGTTTCTTTCACATTAGGCACTACTAATCTCACTTAATCATGATTAAAATAATGTGATTTTCCAGAAGAATCTGTATATTTTATACTGACTCTATTAATCAATGATATCAATGATATGCACCAAATAACTTTCTTTCATGTTCTTGTCATGAGCTCTGTAGTTTTGATCTGTAATATTATCCTTTACTTTTGTGGGTACTAGATAAAATTATATTTTGGATACATACCCATATTGAAGTTTACTGAGTTTTGTGTAAGACTTTGTAGAAATAGGGGTCATCATATAAACTACTTTAAGATCAACGAGTGATCTAGCAGAAATAAATGCTAATGGAGAATTATGTGCAAATGAATTTGGTTGCATGTGAACTCCTGAAAATTTATATTTTGGCAAGCCGTCAAGGTTTTTCTTTAGAAAGAAACAAAGGTCCTTCAGAAGTTTCTTGAAAAAGTGGTAAAATTATAAAGGTCTTTCGGGGTTTCCAATGAATTGCTGAACATTCTGTTAATTAAACCCGTGTACAGGAAATCAGTTTGTTTCAACCTTCTAAAAGCATATGGGAAATGGGTAAGTACACGGTCTCACATGCTTTATTTCTCTGAACTTAATCAATGTACTCACTCTTGCTTTTCATATGCTTTTAAAAAGATGAAAGAGACATTTTGCATGTTTTATTTCACCACTGGAGTTCTGATGTTTTCTCATACAAACCTTTTTTCTTAGTAGATCAAAAAAGACAGATTTCTTTGTTTTGTGGTTTTTGAGGATTCAATAAGACAAGATAACCATTTAAATTACTTTCATATCAGAAGTTTTACAAAACCTTAGGGGCTTAATTTTCCTTCTAAGGCACCTGTATTTTGTTTATTAGAAATCAGGGATTTTGTTCAGCAAAGTTTGTATTTTTATGGTTAAATATTGTCAGTTGACAAATAGAAGCCAACAGCAACAAATTAGTTACAAATCAAGTAGCAAGTCAACAAAATCAAGTCATGAGGAACATTGGAGTTAAAAGCCAAGTGCCCACCTATAATGATTCTCTATTAGCAGTAATGCAGTTTACTGTCCACTTACAAAGGCAAGTCACCTGCAATAATATCCTCATCCCATGTGTAGTAAAACTTGGGTTAAGCACCCAGACACTTCCGGTTCCTACACACCAAATTCTCTACTCCTCATTCACTAAACAGATGATTCCCATAGCGAAGATGTGACTGCATCAGTCTCTTGAGTAGTGTGGTGTAGATAGTTGGACAGTAGCAGCCCTGCCATCAACCCCCTAATTCACCACTTTAATCTGGTGAAGTAAAATTGGTGAACGTGACACAGTATGCCTTGTCTAATTTCCTACTGCAACATATTCTGATGCAGTGGTTCTTAACCAGGGTTCTATCAAACCCTAGGGGTTCGGTGAGTCGGTCTCAGAGGTTCAGTCAAGTGATTTATCACTAAAGAAGGGTTCATTGAATGTGCATATGAAACTGGTGGGTTCTGTACCTCAAACAAGGTTAAGAACCACTGTTCTGATGCTTGATGAATAGGTGAATAACCTATGCACATGCAGGCAAAGTAATGCAAAGAGCTCCATAAGTCCGTGACTGTTATAAGAATCCTAATTGGATGCAAATACGCCACATGGCAGAGTCTGCTGAATCTGCAAATATCAGAAAGTGGTGAATAAATGGGAATTTAGACCTAAATGTGACTGTTTGGACTTTCATGAATAAGCCATAGTCTTGTTCCTGTTTATAATAATTGCCTTTGTGCTAGCAAAACTGAGGTAGTTTTATTAGTTGTCTAATAGTTATATAATTAGTTATCTAGTAATGTTGCCTTTTTTCATGCATGAGCTGAGCTTTTTTCTTGAATAAGGATAATTTAAATGCCCTCTCGACCCCAGCCGTACCGTTCATACATTATCCACCATCCTGGGGTTTATAGCTAGGCATGCATACATATTTTTTTAGTAGCCATATTTCTGCAAAGAATAAATTGTGACAGGGTATCAAAATAAATACATTCAAAATAAAGTCAGAGGATATTTTACTGCAGCTTTTAGGGCATCACTTCATTCTTTTAAAGCCACCTCTCATTGGCATTACAAAGACATGGTATATAGATGCAGCCATTAATAAATCTAGCTTCTGCAGCTCCCGGACATTAGTTTCCTTGCTAGAACAACATTTTTTCCTCCTAGGTCATATACCTTTGGTTTCTGCAATAAACTTTTATAGTGAATGGTAACAAAAGCTTTCCCAGAGTCTGAATAAATTGAATCAACTGCATTGCCCTGGTTGAAGTTCTTACTACTTTCTCATAGAAATGTATTAGATTAGTTTAAAATTGCCTCTTCTTCATAAAACCAGGTTGCAATCACTTTGATGTACATGGTGTACTCATGTGCCTCTCAGTTTCTCTATACAGCTCTTTTTATTATATTTCTTATTGTGACTTACTTGTTGAATAACCTGATTGTCCATTTGCAGTTTTTATTAAAATCCATGCTTACTGAATGATGACCCTTTCTTCCCTGACAAGTTATCAACATGGGTTGTTTATTTCCTTTATTTCCTGCCCTATTACTTATTCCGCTCAGGATTGCATTGCAGGATAATAAAAAAAAATACTTAACTGGATGGACTTTTGTGTTATTTTGGCCATACAAACTATATTACTATGTCTTATCAGTGTTTTTTATTTATTTTTCAACAAATAACACTTTGGGTATATTGGTAAAAGTAAGGCATAATTATTGCTGTTTTCTGCAGGACACATTAATACTACATTATTTACCAGTCTCATAATGTCTTCATGGTTCAGATACTATGGGCGAAAGTTATTAAAGTCAAAAAGACCAATCTTGGCTTTTTGAGTTTATCCCGAGAGATCTCGAGTTGATCCCACGAGATTACTGCTTGAGTTTTTCGATCTAATTTTTCAATGGGAAGATAGCCATACTACTAATGTAAAGTATGGCTTACCTTTCCATCAAAAAATTCAATTGAAAAACTCGAGAGATAATCTTGTGGGTTCAACTCGAGATCTTGTGGAATAAACTCAAAAATACGCGATCGGTCTTTTCGACTTTAATAACTTTTGCCCTATGATGGGGAGAATTAGTAATACTGTTGTAGACAGAAATAGTTAATAAAGTTAATGTTCTATGGTGAAAACAGTGATAATGGTACATTATTGTTAGACATGAGTGATGTAGATTTAAATTAATCAAAACAAATCTAATCTGCTGCTGATCCGAAACAGGTTGAATTTCACAAGATTAAGCGATGGTAGATATGTACTGTAATACAGTTTTTTTTACTATATATTTTTATAGGGCACAGTTTTAACTTTATTATCATTTAAATTAATGCATGCAATTGTGTGTGTCATGGGTTTAACCAGTATGAACCTGCTGTGGTAAACAGGGTCTACAATTCAGTGCTCCTGTGCCATAAAAATAAACCCAGCTTCTAAGATGATCAGTAGTTTATGGTAGTGCATCTGAAGCAGTACCCCTGTGCTATGATGGTGATCCAAAAGCCTGCCAATGGTTCTTCAGTTACTTTACCACCTACTTTGAGCCCATGGCTCATCGGTTTTCCTCTGATTGCTTTAAGGTAGTGTATATACCTTGAGGACCAGTAACACCAAAATAGAACACCTGATAAGTAAACAACCCCCCTGCCCCCACCCACATAGTCCTGTGAGGTGGTGAATTGGTGACCTATTCTAAGTGGTGAATTCACCAATGCATACTAATCCAAAACTGTCAGTTTGTCTTCGCCAGATCAAAGTGGTGAAGTAGGGAGCTGATGGCAGGGCTCTGGCTTGGTGTAAAATGAGTGTACACTCAAATGTCATGAGAAATATAGTGAACAAGTGACAACATAACTTAACAATAAATCTCTTAGGATGGGATGTAAATGACACTTGTAATGTAGAAGTGACTTAAATAAAAGAACAATAGTGGCGATCTAAACTGGACAAAGTGGTGAGAATTATGGGTAAATGCTACTACTTCACTCAGCTTGGGTGGCTTCACATCACTACACAATTTGTATTGCTTCCCTTGCTGTTTGCTACTTTACTGAGGGAATCTCCTGTTTAGTGAATAAGTTGAAGCAAATTTGCCTTTGTGTGCATAATGCAGGTCTGGTTAATGGATATTTATAAATGCTTTACATAATATTACTATGATTATACATGTTATTCAGATATTTTATAATGGATACCTGTGCAATGTAAGTGGTTTACCTGACAGCAATATTCATTGATTTTTCGAGTGTCCCACTTGTATAAAAATGACAGGAAACTATTCTGACCGAGGGGGTTGATGTGAAGTTTATGGTCTGACAGCCTGACATGACAATCTAGAGTAAAGAAAGAGAAATTGGATGAAAACTAGATCATGACCCACTTTTATAATTGTATTAGAAGAAAACACATTTATTATGATTCTCAAGGGAAACTACATTTAATCCCATATCAACATGCTATCACTTACAGCAGAAAGGGTTGACAAATAAAACTGCATGCCCTGAAAGAATTCTAAATATATCTTTCCATCTGTTTTTACTTTTTTACAGATTTTTAATCATTTTTAATTTTAAACCCTTTTGCCGCCGTCTTACAGTGGTATAAAATGACCAATTGAATCATCAATTAAGGCAAATCACAATAAAACATTAACAGTGAATAAAATGGAACCTAATCGGAAACAACAAAAATGAGATACATATCGGTTGCAGAAAGTGGAGATAAAGGCGTCATAAAAACGATTGCTGCTTCATAAATGTCATAGTGACCAGTTTAGTGAAAATGTCTCTTTCATTGTCTACATAAACTAGCACTTGCTATAGAAAATTCTTTTTATAGACAGAGCAGAGCAGTAGTCATTGTTGTTTTTTAATTTGCAACTGGTGTATGTTTACAAAATGAAATGTCTGCTTATTTACATTGCACGGTTACATTATATTTACTTACCAAATACTTGTTGCCAAGAGAGGTCACACTATTTCTGATAAGTAGGGCTAGCAGTTTTACATATTCTTCTAATGTAAATTTAGAAAAATAACCTCACGCACATTCCCATAGCAAATCCGCGATGGTGTCACAATAACCATAGTAAAGTTGTGATTGCGTCAGTAGCAGTCTACTGTGTAATGTGCGCAGAGTTTGCTGAATATGGGGAAGTGGCAAATTCACACCTTTACGAGACTATTTGCACTTTAGACAATAACCCACTAAGACCCCCTTAAACCTCTTGTGCACATGGGTTATTAAAAGCCAAAAAAATACAGATTTCAAATAAAACACATAAGGGAGTTACTTGTATTACTCCCTGCCAATAACAGTGTTCTTCACCAGCTATCTTCTAATACTCCCATCTAGTGCTGTTTCTTAAATCCATTACAATAAAACATTTATTCATTTTACCTGCCTATATCATTACCGATATTAACGTCATCAGTAGAAAAATCTTTATATTAAAAAATGTAGTGCTTCAAAAGTGTTTATATGTTATATATTCTTATATAGCAATGCTTGTATTCTGATTATTTATTTTGAGTAAAGATGGTCTGTAATTGAGCCTAGAACTTAAACGGTAAGAACAAAGTTATTGCTGTGTGGGGTAACTGTAATTACATATTAACTAGGACTACCCACCAAGTGACATGGGTAATATAAGGGCATGCACAGCTAGTGGGAAGAACCTTCCAGAACTATAACATAGTGGATGTTGCTGAACTGAGAGAGAAGTCAATATGAGTCCTGTGAAATACAATTCTTAAGTTTGAAAAGAATTCCCAAGTGGCCATTCTGTAAGGACATTAAGTAGTACTTAGTATGACAATTACTTCTGATAGTTAAGCAGATTAGGGTTCAAGAAGCAACCATGTTAATGTGCAGTAGGTTGCATAAGAGATAAAAAAGAATTGTGTCCAAAGAAATGAAAAAATGGCACCCCACTGGACACCCCACCGGAGGTGTGGGCTGTGAGATCCAGCTGGACACACCTAATGTCTGATGTATGATTTTTGCTAAAACCTTGCAGACTAATATTTATGAGGTTAGTGGAGAAATGATCCATTATATCTTCAGTCTGTAGGTGGGAAACTTATATCTGAAAGAGAGATAGGCTGCTGTTGTTTAAACTCTGAACACTGATACGGTGTTGTAAGAAAGAAGTCAAGGCTGCTACTCTAAATAATCTATGTGCTTGTCGTTACATAACTTACTGCAACTGGTTTTTGTTTGGTAAATTATTTATGATTAAAAATGAACCACAGACATGAGAAAATACTCCAGATTCTGTCTATTAATGAAACATTGAAGTCACAGAGTCTGATATATCTGCTATTTTAGATGGAAATGATGGTTAATGATTGTGATAATGCTATAGTATATCTGCGATGTGTGAATACACGACCAATTCAGGTGACTTTGATAGTTGTGATCTATCAGAAAGTGTTAAAGAAAAGCCTAACTATATGTATACACTGTGCAATAAAAGTAAAATCATTAAAGTCATATTAAACCATACCTGTGCATCAGTGGCATTTGCTCTAAGACTGCAAGGGAATTTCAGCTTCCCCCAAAATGACAAACAAAATAAGTGATCAAATATATTCAACAGTACAGTATGTACATGTCATTTCCTCTCATTCCTGCAGATTTACAGTGCTTTAAACAGTGTGGACGCTGAGCTTCCACAGAGTATAAATGCTGAGCTTTGTCCCTCGAATCGGAATCTCAGCTTCTCTGGGAGTCTATGGGGCAGTGGGATGGCCTGGAAGCTCAGTCTGCATGC
>WMED01022600.1:0-11633 GCA_019650415.1 Pipa parva | reverse complement strand
CTAACTGTATATAAGTGAATATTACATCCCTTTCTATGTCTGCCTGTCCCTAGTTCATCCCCACAATGTCCCACTAACTGTATATAAGTGAACATTCCATCCCTTTCTATGTCCCCTGTCCCTAGATCATGTTGTCACTTAGTCACAGTCACCATTGACTCTTTTGAATGAATGTCACCTTACACAACACCGGAGCCCTGCAGTCAACCCCCCAATTCTCTAATCTGATTTGGTGAAGTCAAACAGGTGAATTATGAGCAGAACACCTTTTGGAATTTGCTCCACAACAGACTCTTTTGCTGGGTAGCTGAATTTACTCATGCACGCGCATGCAAAGTGATGTGAAGAGCTCCGTAAGTCTGCGACCATTGTAAATGTCCCAATTGGTAGCAAATTCATCACATCTCAGGGTTTGTTAAATAAGTGGGGTTGGAGAAGTTGTGAAAGGATGCAAATACGATCCTTTACACGACTGTTCACACTTTGATAAATAACCCCCTGACAGTCAAATTCTCACTTTGATAAATAAACCCCTTAATCCCCTGCTTTTTTTTTCCCCATAGAATTATTAGAAGGGATCTGGCTGCCATACCATACATTAGCAGCAGGTGGCAGCACAAACAAAGCCAATAGTTTTGCACGGCCTGTCGTTCACAATAAACTTTGTTCCCTTCCCATAATGCTTGTCGGCCTGTGAGTCAAGGTGAAAGGAACTGGAAATGTCTTCTCGAAAGGCTGTGGAGCTGTTTTATGATGTGGTCTCCCCTTATTCGTGGTTGGGGTTTGAGGTGAGCTGTAGCTGAGACACAGTGTGCAGCAGTCTGGGTAAATATTATTATAAAATCATGGCAGACTAAAATATACATTTCCACTCCTTAATATGTGTATATCATGTTAATATGTGTATATCATGGTCTGCCTGCTTTGCCCTCTGACCTTTGCACTGTCTGTTGCATTGTGCAGCCCCATTATTGTGAGCCTCATTGACTAAAGCCCGTAGAGCTGTGAATTTGCGTCTTTTCTCCACATATTCGCTTATTGATTAAACTCTGCAAAGTATGTATATATAATTTTATTTATAAAAAAAAGTGGTGAATGTGTGACCAATTCAAGCAACTACGCCAGTCGCAAACTTGCGGGGGTCTTCACATCACTTTGTATGCATGGTTCTTCTACTATTGACTAAGCGAATGCGGCTAGGTGTACTTGTTTGAATTCTTGTTTGACTTTGCCATTTCAGACTGGCGAAATGGGGGGTTGATGGCAGGGCTCCAGTGTTGATTAAGGCGGCTATTTAGTGACAATGGTGACTATGACTAAGTGACAACATGACCTAGGGATAAGGTGACATCGAAATAGAATATTCACAGAATACAGTTAGTGGGACAGTGTGAGACTGACATCACTGCCCTTCACATATCAAATTCACCTCAGTCTGTATGACTTCTCATCCTACTTCTTTGCACATTAATATGCCACACTATACATGTGACAGCATTTGCCGCTGTCCGCCTGTTTTACAAGTGTATTCTCCACTTAGTACTTTGAAGTGAATTTGTGGCTATTTTGGCAATACAACTTGAATTCAACAGGTGACTTCAAGCTTTATTCAATGAGGCTTTCTATCTTTAGGAGCTGAAAACAATAACAAATTGCTTTATTTTGCTCGGAAGCCTCGCAATAAAGCAGGCATGCAAACATCCTCCCAGTTCAACTGAGGACGTGAAGCTGGTATTATTGGATGGGAACAGTTAACCAGTAATGAGAATGATGTACTAGTGATATAAGATTATTTTTATACAGGTAAATCTGATTCTGTTCTCGTTATCAGGTGTCCTGATTAATAGAGGCCTGAAAGGTTACAGCTTATATAACGGCAACTGCAATTAGAGAGGCGCTTATTGTAAGTCGACCAGCTCAACATTTAGCAGCAGTTATTTGGATATTCTCCCTGATTGATGTGATGATCAGATCATGGGCCTTTTAAACTAAATTTCCCAGCTGGGGGCTGCTGGAAGCTGTGATGAGGCAAATGGAGCACTGCAGGTTTGATGTGCTTGGTGTACTTTAGCAGATGCTACAAAGAACAAATAGGACACAGCTCTTAACAAGAGCAGTAAATTCCCTTGTTAAAAGGTCTATAACGAACGCATTTATAGTTGCTGTATATTCAATCTTTGCTGCCAAAAATACTAAATTGTATCTGTAAAGTTAGATATTTAGCTCTAAAAATTGGGCTTTTGGGCACACTTCCTCAATATGTATTATCTTAAGCGCCATAGAAAATGGGAAACAATGGGACTGGGTCGAGATATATTTAACAACATGGCAGCTATCAGTAAATAATAATAATAGACAAAAATAAAATTCATGAAGTTTATTTCAAAGATAATATTTTGATAAGTGTTTTATTTGAATAAGTGTAGTGCCAATCCAATTGGGTATTTTTATTTTTCTGGTATTACTTTTTCTTTAAAGGATAGTTCAAAAAATATTTTACAGTCTTTAATGAAAGGGATCATATCAGCAGCAGTTGGAAATGGGGCTGTATCTTTTTGCTATAATAATAGCCCATATTCCAGTCTTAAAGTAATTATTACTATTTTGACAGCAGAAGCAGCAGGCTAATCACCCCAAGTGAAAGAGCATAAAGTATTATAAAGTTGTTTTTTTTTTAAATAAAAATACATTTTTCAAGTACTAATCTACTGAACTAAACTATGTATACAAACAAGCCTTATTTTTTTTTTTTAGACAGTGTACATTTCCTTTAATTTCTATGCTCTCCAACTCTCCTATTGAAATCTAGGTATTGCAGACAGGATAGGTGTAACTATAGCCCGAAGGAGACTAGATCATTTCATTTAAAGGATCTTTGATCTTGCCTAGAGTTTAGTACATTCTAGGAGGGGGTTATTGACTAAAGTCCGAATTGTCGCGTAAAGTTATGAATTCTCCACTTCCCGATGTTCAGGTATTCCTCAAACTAGCCAGCTAACAACAGCCGCATACTACACAATAGATGGCTATTGTCATAGTCGCAAATTCACTATGGGAATACTGATGCTGTCATGATATTGATATTTGCTATGGGAATCTGCTGTTTAGTCAGTAAGGAGTAGGGAATCAGAGTGTAGCAACCAGAAATGATGAGAATTCACTTCAGCAGTTGAATTCTCACTTTGATCAATACTCCCTAGGTTTCTGCAAAGAAAGTTTCATCAGAACCAGGAAAAGAAAATCCTCAAGCAAATGCAAAATGTGGCTTTAACCATTAATCTGCTATACATAATGACAAATGGCATTGTTTTGTCTGTGATGCGGCTGCAGTGAATTGTTACAGTGGGTCTGGGTAGGGCGCTGGCCCTGTCTATCACCTGTAAAAACCTATAGAAGAATTTGGAAACAAATGTGCCATACCTATAGCAGGCTGTAAGTAAGTAGGTTAGGAAGAAGCAGCTTGATGAATGGTGGATTAAACCATTGACTTTTTCGACCTTTGTCGCTGTTTGTATCACAGTAAAAGTCAATGGTTTAAGCCACCATTAATTGTGCTGCTTCTTCCTAAACTATTTTCTTGCAGTTTGTATATTGTACTGGGAAGGGAGTACTGGAATTAATAGACTAAATTCACAATTAAGGAATACTCACCTCAGGATCAACACTATTTAAACCTGTAGCAGGGCTCCCCTAACAAACTGGGTACCTCAACATGTTTTACTTGCCTCAGTTACACTTTGAAATTTCCAGTTGCCAAGTGGAATGGGATGGTAGTTTTTTCAATGTGGTTTCTGGGCTATAAATAAATATGTATCATCTAAAGTTCTATAGAAACATTGGCCAGAGTCGGGGTTTATTAGTTAATGAACAAAAGTTGGCTGCAACTAGAACATATGAGTGACAAGTAGTAGTTGCTTCTTATATCTTTGGCTAATGTGGTGCAACATTCTCAAGCATATATGAAAAACATAAAGCAAAATGTTAGTCTCCGAGATGATTTTTACCAGTACTGTGCAAGAAGTAAAAATGGAGTGATGGGTATCAGTGGCAACAAAGGAAAACTGGTAAATATTGCAGCAAAAATGTTGAAAGCAGTGTATTACTGATGTTTTTTTAAATTAGTTAACAATAATTCTTGGCTACTTGTCCTCATGCCTTTAATGGCTATGAATCCCAGTGATGTAGTGCAGCTAAGTAGGTTTATGATTGTTCATTATTTGGTAAATCTGGTTCTAAATATTATTGCTTTCCATTTTAATAATGTAATTCTGTCCCCTGTTTTCGGCTGTCGTTTCCTTCGCCTGCCCTTGTGTTTGGCTTCATGTTGTGTTTTTTTTTGGAGCAGATCCTGTGTAGATACAGAAATCTCTGGAATGTAGATGTTCGCTTACGTCCTGGATTCCTTGGAGGGATCATGCAAGCATCTGGTAAGTATAACAGTAATAACAAGGCATCTAACTGATGTGTAATTGGGAGTAGTCTGTCATGAGTGATTCAGTATATACCTTCAGTGCTGACCAGTAGATATGTAAAGTTCTGCTGCTTTGGACCCATTGCATTACAGTTTTACATAACAAGGCAGATTAGCAGGAAGACAAACTCCGTTAACTCAGACTAGTAATATGACAGATGTTCTGAGCCCAACTAATCAAAAGAGATAAATCTGACAATTATGACATTTAGGTTTGATATTCAGCCTAAGATGTCCAATACCTCAGCTAACTTTGCCTCATGTATAGTGAGATCCCATACATCTTTGACTAAAGCATTGATTTAAGGCAATGCTTCCTGGGAAAAATATGCAAATTAGCTCTTCAAGAAGAAAGGGACCATCTGTGGAATGTGAAATGTTTAACACTAAGGGGGTAATTCAGCATAGTGTGAAGTTACCTCCAGATCCTTCGCAGAGGCTGTTATGCGCTCGCTGATGTCCTGCACGCGCACATCAGCGAATGCTTTAAAGGTATTCCAGTCTTGGTGAGGCGACGGTCTCGCCGAGACTGGAATACCTTTAAAGCGTTCGCTGATGTGCGCGTGCAGGACATCACCGAGCGCATAACAGCCTCTGCGAAGTGATGCGAAGGATCCAGAGGTAACTTCGCACTATGCTGAATTACCCTCTAAGAGCCTACTTGTTCAGTAAGTTTCCGTGCCCTTGATAAGCAAATTAGTGAAAGCAACTCCTATGGCATGTTACACACACTGCGTGGAACTACCTTCCCTCTACTGATGAGGACCAAAAAATCCAAAGCAGATCTCCCTGGAGGTGATGATCTGTGTCAGTAAGAGCTTGCGTAATACCCAGTGGATGGGGTTTAATTTATATTGCAGAAATTTCAGACATTTTCCTTACAAACACAGAATCTGGTTTAAATTGGTTCTAGAATGTCCAATGGTATGACTTTTTTTTTTTAGATTTTTTAATATATCTCTTGTCACTTTTATGTGAATTGATTGAATTCTGCTATAGTATTTTTCTGTGCCACCTTTGCTAGAAGGCTATTCCATGTATTTATCATCCTCTCTGTAAGAAGGTACTTCTTTATATTACCTCTTTAATTTTCCTCCCACCCACTTTACATTGTATTTTCTAATTCTAGAAATTGTATACTTTTGTATGTATAATTTTATTTATAAAGCACCACATATTTGCACAGCGTTGTACTATTCAGCAATACAAATATAGTACAAACATGGGAAAAGTGCATTAAACAATACAAGTATAATATCGCAAGGATACATCACTTTAAGTGCCGGGTTCTGGTTGACACAAGAGGTTGGAGGTCCCTGCCCCATAGAGCTTACAATCTAAATGGGAGGAAGACTTACATACACAGATAGAAGGGTAATAAGAGCTGTAACAACATGCTGAAACAATGGTCAATAAATACAAATACTAAGCATAAATAACTAATGAAATAAATATTAAATAAAATATATACATAAAAATCAGTGCTTTGTAAAGAAGGACTTCAGTTTGGTTTTACTGTCTTTTAGAAGACAGTTCTCTCTTGTGCACTGATCATTCCAATGGCTATCAAGGCTTAATTTCTACAATTTGCAAAATATCTCCACTAATACTGAAAAAGCCTCCAGTTTGACCTGCTAAGGAAAGTTCCAGCTGGTTGGGCATCCCAGCGCCGCCTGGCAGAGAATTAACCCTGAATGCTATATATCAGTGGTTCTCAACCTTTTTATTGACGTGACCCTTTAGTATAATTCCTCATGATTTGGTGACCCCCATTTATTAATTATTATTGGGCAACCCCATTTAATCCTTATATTTCCAATGGTCTTAGGCAACCCCAGGCAAATTATCATTCGACCCCAAATGGGGTTGCGACCCACAGGTTGAGAACCGCTGCATATGAATGTTTCCATTGTGCTGCCTCCCTCCTCTCCTCTAAAATATACATATTAAGATGTTGCAGATTTTATTGATATGATTGTTAATAAGTATTGATATAGTTTGTTATGTGATTAGATAGTAATATGCACTGGGTATCAGAAGTGTAAAAGCTTATTACGAATACATACAGGTGAGTGTATCAACAGTGGCTATTGATTACTCATGTCTTGTAACCCATAGCAAAAAATCAGCAGGTAGCATTCACTATAGCATAAGGAATTTTAACCTCAGATTGGTTGCTGTCACTTATCAGGCTTCAGTAAATGACTGGCCATATGCTGGCAAATTCTCTTGATAGCTTTTCAGTGGATATTTTTTTTTTTTCTCTAAGGTAACTCCCCACCTGCCATGGTGCCAAAGAAGGGTGTATATATGACACAAGACTTAAAAAGACTGTCTGAATTCTATGAAGTTCCTTTGAAACAACCCAGTGATTTCTTTCAAGTTGTGATTAAGAAAGGTCTGTTAATAACATGTGCTTTTCATTTTGGGATAATTAGTTTGTTTTGTTTTTAATTTGTTTATGACTGTGGCTATATATCTAACATACCGGTAAATATAAAATATGCATTATGATTAATTTGATAATGTGTTTCATGTGTTATTTTCACGTACTACAAATGTTTTAACTAACTACAGATGGTTCAGGGTTGGCTTTGTCATTTAACACTTGGTGACAATGATAACTTTGAACAATGTCAACAAAATGTGTTAAAATGACAAGAAAGTCCCTTCATAAAGAAAGTTGGTATATAAACACCAAAGTTAACTTTGACAGTTTTAAATTGCAATGCAAGTTGATTTCTATTGACAAAACACTTTGCAGGTCTAAAAACTCCTTTCTAGAGGTATTTGCTAAAATCTAAGCAATATTTATAAACTATTTTGTTTACAAACTCAGCATAGATGTGTTTTTTTAAAGAGTAGTGTTCTTTAAAGATAACAGTTAAATTTACAAGCAGTCTACACCTTACAAAATCAACTCTAAAGAATCTTCTAATAAGAATTTCCCAAAATTTGTTCTGTTACATTGTAATTGTTAATTATAGACCAGGTTGTCTGGTCCTCTTTTCTTTTTTTTTTTTCAATTATTTGTTTATTGCGACAATCGGAAATTTACTTTACATTACAACTGTGAATACACACCATATGCTTATTTTGAATAACCTTATTAGAACTAAAACATGGTCTGAGTATTGCAATATAAATTGGTTTCCACTATTCATTGACATTTGGGGTGATTTTTAGATTCACCTATATTCTGTTACACTCAAAGTATAATAGTATATATTAACATGTATTAATGGCTGCTCTGCCCCTAGTGGACTAGTTTTGACCACTTTGTGTTATTGACTCAATTAATTGGGTTGTAGCCATGTAGCATTTGGATGGTGTACCAGGCTGTATATTGAAATTGCGATCTGACTTGGTTCTTGATGTTGTCTGGGAGATTGTTGATTTGTCTGGTCCTCTTGATCCTGCAAGGTCCATTTGCTAGCATCTGATTGGACTTTGCAATGTGTCTATTCAGTCATTGCACTGAACATTTTAAAATGCTCACCTGCTCCTTTCTCTAAAATCTAAACAATATTTGTAAACTATTTCTCTTACAAAGACATAACTCAGCATTACCAAGTTTTTATGCACATTTCTTCATAGGGATTATTGTTCTTTTAAAGATAACTAGCAATAACAAACTTAAATGTACAAGCAGTCCAGACCTGACAGAAGCAGATTTAAAGAATTTTGTTTTAAGAATTTTACAAAATTAACTCTGTAACATTGGTATATATTAAATAATATAAATGAGCCAGCCGATCGGTCACATGAGCCAATAGGAGATCGGGAGTGCATGTGATCAACACACCCTGTCTCACTTCCACATTTGGCTGTGTGCAGTGGCAGCAGCAGCAGCAGCCAAATGAGGAAGAATGCTGCGTACTCTGCTTGAGGGGGGTAAGTTGAAGCCTCCACCAACCCCCCCCTCCCCCACACAGCCACCACTGATGCTCCCTGAGCCACCCTATTGCCCCCACAATGAAAATATACCCCCAGCCCCTGACTTGCTCTCCCCTGCCCCAGATGTGCCCCTCCAAGCTCCTGATTTGCCCCCTCCAAGCTCCTGCTGTCCACCCCACCCCTGATTTTCGCTCTAAGCTCCTGATTGCTCTCTCAGCCCCAGATTGACCTGCAGAGCCGCCAATTCCTTTGCAGGTTTCCAGAGTGTCATTTTGGTTGGTGGTGTGCCCCCAGGATTTTGTAAATGTAAAAAATGTGCCGCCGCTCAAAAAGGTTGAAAATCACTGGCATAATTATAGTTAACAGACCCTGGTGCAAGTGAGCCTTGCAGTATTGCTCCTGTGCTTTCTGTTCTTACCTGGATTCTGGTTCGGGTGTTGCCGAAGTGTTTGTAGAGGCAATGATCGTGCAGTGGGAGTCCAGGTCCATGGAGGTATAGACGTGGTAGCGCTTGCCCTTGTTCCATGTGAAGAATTTATAGATGTCATTTGGACATTTCCTTGGGTTTCCCAATTGTGTGGGGGAATATATGAACAGCAGAAAAGTTTGGTCAAATCTAGAAATCCATAGTAATTAAAGCAAATATCTGAATAGTTACTGTTGGTTGCCATATATAATTTTCCTGGCTCTTCTGTGTCTTTATTGAATGATGGCATTAATAAAAATAAAATCAGTTTCCAGTGACCTGAAAAGAAATTACTTTAATGGGTAAGTCATAATCTCATTATAGTTTAGGAGAAAATATTTTATACATCCGTTATTCAAAGGTTTTCTCTGTCTTCTCCTCCAATAAATTATTTTACATTTCCTGCCATGTTATACTACTGTACAGTAACTGAATCCTTTTTGTAGGCAGTCTTTCAGCAATGCGTTTTGTCACAGCTGTGGAGATGACACATCCAGAATACTTAGAACAGGTGTCCCGTGAGCTGTGGAGGCGGATCTGGTCAGAGGTAGGTTTGATTTTAGATTCCAACTTATTCCAGTATTGTTTAGTGCTTTTTACAAGTCTTGCAAAGGATGTGCTTGAATGACCTAAGTTCCCTCCCTCCTTTTTTAGAAAGTTTATAGTTAATTTAAATTAGATGCTGTGATCAAAATAAAAGCATTTTCTGTATACTAGTTTGGGTAAATCAATGAAGTTTTGTGGTATTTTGATAAAATGGATGGTTTAATTCTAATGGGCTCTAATAGAGGAACTAGAGATTTTAAACCTGCTGGAGACCAGTAATAAGAGGAAGCTGTAGAATTGACAGAGATAATTGCTTGTCTAATTGAGAGCTGATGGATGAACCATGGATATAGAGAGAATAAAGGGGAAAAAGGGGTTGAGTGTTGTAATCCTGAAAGGGTCTGGTAGATTGAGAACACTTGAGCCTGTTTTTGAGTGACATTATGACAACAGAGTTTATGTCTAGTAATGAGCAATTGTGTTTTGGAGGTTTTGTAGTTATAGCAGGAGAGTGATAGTAGAATGTCATCAGCACTCAGGTTAATTCTGTTTTAAAAAGAATTACATTTGCTAAATACATGTGCTATTCATGTGTTAGCAGAAACAATAGAGGAACAGTCCAGCCTCCAAAAGTTATTTGACATTTAATTGTCAAATTACTTTTGCAATACATATTAACTTATTTTCATCGGATTTTGCATTTAAAGCCATTTTCTTACAAAAGCCCCTCCATTTTCATCTACTTCCTCTTCAGCTGATCAGTGTGGAATGTCATGCCACTGACTTGATCCACTTGTAGGATGAAGGAATATATGCAAATAGTTTAGTAAAATCTACCTCTATACTTCCTCGCTACTGAGCTTGTAACATGGTGCAGGGTGCTTCCACTCTGCTTCCTTAATTCATAATATATGCGCCTTCAGAATATACTAGTATACTAAAAAAAAAAAAAAAGGTATACAGTATGTATACTAAGTGTATGGATTAACCGATGCAAATATAACTTTAGTTTATCAAGTTTTTATATTTATTCAAGAAATACATTCACATTTGCTTTAAAGGAGTACTAAAGCTTGTTAGGACTAGGGGTGAGCCAGCATGCGCAGAAGCAGTTTTACATCAGAATTCTGCTTCTGCACTTACTCAATTCCCAAAAATCCAACAGGAATCGCAGTGGTGAGCAGAGCAGAAGAGACTAGCTTAGCATTGAAAGCAGGAGGCAGCACTGAAACCTAAAACCTCTACTAGTAAGTATCCCCCTAACAAGCTTTAGTTCCCCTTTAAGACAACTAATGTGATGAGTTGCTTTCAGAAACTGCAATTTGCATAGGTTTTGCAGCCACCCTGAGACCTGAAAGCCATAATTATTTTTTTCATTTTTATCTTATCTTATGTTAATCTTTCCATACAGGATAAAGATATCACTGAACCACAAAGTATATTAGAGGTAGGTGTATTCTGTAAACTTGATTTCAAAATGTTTAGTAACAGACTGTGCATTCCACTAAAATGGCTTCTGTATCCTGTAGGCTGCTAGAAAAGCTGGAATGCCTGATGACAAAGCAAAGAAGCTGTTTGAATCAATCTCGTTACCCGAAGTCAAAAACAAGCTGAAGGAAAACACAGAGGAAGCATTAAAATATGGGGTGATTATAAGCTTGTTCATAGCCCATAATTACAGCAGAGTAATGAAGAGTGCTACATCATATTAGGCTTTAGTCTAATCCCTAGTTTCTCAATCAGTGGTACTTGTACCATTGGGGTGTATTAAAGGGGAAAGCCTCAGAAAATCTTACGGTAAAAATTATGTATATAGGGCTTATTACAACAGCTCATAAGTGCTATAGCCCAACATCAAGTGAATACTGATGCCTTTAAAATTGCCACTGGAGGCAGACATCTTTATTCTCTGTATACACTTCTTTCCTTGGTCAGTGACCCTGCACGGTCTTGGCCTGTATTTGTAAGGGACTGGGGAAAACAGATTGACTTAAAAGTATTGTTACAACTGGTAAATAAATCTAACTTATAGCCTAGATCACTGCATTGTGGAATTTGGATTGTGTGCAAGACAGTTGCAATTTCATATGATGTATTTATCAGAAATTAACCATACCCCTCCCCCAAACTGTAAAACTTGTTACTAATGTGCTCTGAGACTGCACTATAAACTGTAAAGGTTTTCAGTCCAGTTATACAATGAGCTAATGTCCTATCAGCCCTGCATAATGTGTATTTTATACATATTAGTTT
>WMED01022598.1:0-11633 GCA_019650415.1 Pipa parva | reverse complement strand
GGGGGGGCGCCGTTGGAGGGGGGCGCCTAGGGCGCCAATAGAGCCTGAGCCGGCTCTGCATACAGACTATTTTATTTCAATATTGACACCTCATAGGCTGTCCTGGCTGCTATGATTCGGTCCTCCCCCATGTTCCCTCCTCCTCGACTGCCACTAAGTTGAGCATTGGAACCCTAATTTCTAATTATAGGCCAACATAGTAAGTACAAGTGTTAAAATGACAGGTTTACCCTTACTAATTTTGAAGAATTGTCACATCAATAGAAGAAAAAACAAGCACTTGGAGCAGAGGATCTCAGCAAATCCTATCCCCTCTTCACTTAGTGAAGGGCTAAGCTTATAAACTGAGCATATTCTCCCCTCCTGACGCTAATTAAAATTAATTTTTTACTTGCTTCAAGAAACTTAGGGAAAGGTAGCGCCAAGAGACTGAAAAACTGCAGAAAAATAGCCTAAACAGAGTCAAATGCTAATTAGTAATCTAAATGCTATACAAAGAGGTAACAAGAGGAAGGACTACACACATTATTTCCATTTTACGACTTATCTATGAATTATTTATTGTTTGTGTGCTTACATATTTTATTTCTGCTCTTTTAGTAATTTCCCATCAGTATACACCATAAAATAACCGGATACAATCTATTAGAGAACCACCAGAAATGACATATGAATTAGTCATTTCTACATGCCATCCCTTTAAATGATGCCTCCCTGGGGTTTGATAGTTTTTTAAAGTAGTATAATACCAATATTTAGCACTGTTGCCTTGCAGAACTGCGTTTCAGGGTTTAATCCCACCATGTTTATCATTCAAAAAGTTTGCATATTCTCCCCTTAATTGTGTGTGTTTCATCTGGGCGCTCCAGTTTCCTCACACAATGCAAAAACATACTAAGTTAATTGAAGCTTGACTATATTGTCCTTAATCTGTGTCTATCTGTAGGTGACTTTATGGTATAGGGAAACTAGATTGTAAGCTCATATGGTAAGGCACTCTCTGTAAATTGCTTTATAGCTTAATGCTATACAAATATTCAAGATCAGTGTTGTACTGGCCCACTAAGACTCAGGGAAAACTAAAGGTAGGCCAAGGAATCAGTGTACTCTCCAGAAGTTTTAATCTGCATCACCTTGACATATTACTGAAGGTAGTGTAAAAGAGGTAGGTTGTTTAGAGACAAAAAAGCAGTAGATTACAAGAAAATCATAGATGCTAAAGAGGAAATTGAGGAAAAAGAAAATGTTTGGTTACTGGGGCCCTGATCTCTTGTTTCCTGGTGGGTTCCTGATCTCTTTCTTCATGGTCATCCCCTGATCTCTTATTTCTTATCGTTCCCCTGATCTCTTGTTTCCTGATGGGTTTCAGACCTCTTTTTTTCCTGGTCATCCCCTGATCACTTATTTCTTATTGTTCCCCTGATCTCTTGTTTCCTGGTGGGTCCATGATTTCTTGTTTCTTGATGGGTTCCTGATCTCTTTCTTCATGGTTGTCCTCTTATCTCTTATTTCTTATCATTCCCCTGATCTCTTGTTTCCTGATGGGTTCCTGATCTCTTTCTTACTGGTCTGCCCCATATCTTTTATTTCTTATTGTTCCCTGACCTCTTCTTTTCTGATGGGTTCCTGATCTCTTTCTTTCTGATTGGCCCCTGACCTGATCTATTTTTTTCCTAGTGTCCCCCTGATCTCTTTCTTCTTGGTAGGCCCCAACACTCCAGCACGATGCTGACAAAAAAAAAATTAAATAAATAGAAAAAAACAAACCATTTGCAATTAAGGCACCGTCCTTCTAGTCTAAATAGCCTTTATGTCAATTTCAGCTGGGCTATTTAGCAATTCATTTTATCATATTCTAAAGCAATGCAATATTATCAACAGAAATGCAATTTGTGTGGAATTTGTCAAGGTTGATTATCAACTGTTAACACTAAAAAGTCAATTGAACCTTATTGTCAAGTGTGTTAACACAGTGCTGGGGTCTGCAAGAAGTCGTTTCTTGTATAATGCATGGATTTTATTCATTAAGTCAAGGTACTTGGGAATGTATAAAATGTGATCATCAAGATTATGCAAATCTAAATGTGATTGCCCTTCACAGAAATCAGCCCAGGAACAATCAAATAATGTGGATTTAGAAGTCATGTCAGCCAAGATAATATGCTCTGAAGGTCAGAAACCTTGTTAGTGATGCACGCTTCCCAACATGCTAGAATATTTTCATAACAAACCATTTTCAGTGAAACAAAAAAAAAGTTAACTTGATTTTTGTGTTCTGGTTTATGTTCAATCTAAAAGACAGATTGACAAACCATTAAAATGAACAACAAACTAAAGGCCATTTATCAAACAGAACAATGAAAATTTAATGTATCCATTCTGGCATCTGATTTGTTTGCCTGTTTATAATACTTTGGTTAACTCTTTAACATCTTTGAGGGTTGTTTAACCCTTACATCACGAGTGGGAATCAAAATGATATCACCCTCTAAAGATTTTATTGTTGGAATTTGGAAAGAAAAATGGTTTATTTTGCTCTGGCAAAATGATTATTTTTATGAGGGGTTGGTTGAATTTTGGCCAATGACAGCACAGACCAAAATGGTTATTCAATAAAGTGTGAATTGGTCAGACATAGTCAATTTGCGTCCCTCCATGTTAGAAGGCTCCATCAGACACAAATTAGCTACTCGTTATTTATACAACTTATTCCCTTGGCAAAGAAGAGTCCAGCTTTGGACACTATTTGACAGAGAGTCATTCATAGTCAGTTGAACTGTAGCAGACACAAAGTAATGTGTAGCGATATGAATTCACCCAAGCAAAGTAAAGTGACATAATTTTTCCATGGATCAGTTTAAAGGATTAAGGGGTAATTCACCATTGAGCGAACTGAGCTCCGAATCCTTCTCCTCACTTCGCACAGACTAGTTATGCACTCGCTGTTGTCCTGCACACGGACATCAGCGAACGCTTTAAAGGGATTCCAGTCTCGGTGAGGTGACTCTTTTGGTCTCGCCAAGACTGGAATCCCTTTAAAGCGCTCGCTGATGTCCGCGTGCAGGACATCAGTGAGCGCATAACAGTCTGTTTGAAGTGAGCCAAAGGATTCGGAGCTCAGTTCGCACAATGGTGAATTCCCCCTAAATGTTAATCTAACTGTATCTTTCTTTTACTAATATCAGCATTTATTAATAGAGAGGATTGATTATAAGGAAGGACACTGGCCAGACTTTCTCATAATTTGGACCCCACCGCCATTGTCAATGTATTATTGTCATTTATTTAAGTAGTACATTTAAATAGCTATTTATGTTTATTATATGTATTTATTGGCCAGTGTCCCAGCACATTGTTACAGCTCCTATTACCCTTCTATCTGTGTAAGTCTTCCCCCCATTTAAATTGTAAGCTCCATGGGGAAGGGACCAACATGCTCTTGTTTCAATCAGAACACAACACTTGAAGTGAATTACCCTTGTAATATTGTACTTGTATTGCTGAATTGTACAGCGCTGTGTATATTTGTGGCGCTTTATAAATAAAATTATACATACATAAATTTGTTTCCCATGTCTGTATTATACAAGTACGATACAGACATGGGAAAAGTGCATTATACAATACAAGTATAATATCACAAGAATACTTCAGTGTAAGTAAAGTTAATGACAAAACTATACATATATATTATATTTATAATGCAGAAACATAAACTTAAATATTGAAAATTAAAAAACGATTTTTTTTTTTAATTCTCACCTCTTAATCCTGCAGCTTTCCTCCCCTGCATTTCTTATGTACAAGCATTTCCTGTATAGTGCCGAGAATCTCCGCCCCCCAAGTGATGTCACACAGTGATTCACTGTGCTGGTGCATGTAAAGGAATCTGGGACGGTGCTTTACAATGAAGGAGCTACACACACACACACACACACACACACACACACAAACACACACATACACACAAACTAAAATAAAAAATGAGAATGTATTATTCCCTCAAATGTAAATCTCTTTCAGAGAGCTCTTATGTGTCTTATTGTGCCGCCGCGAGCGTGCACGCACAATAACATACACAAGAGCGCTCAGATAGAGATTTACATTTGGAGTAATAATACATTTTCATAATCTTTCCATATATTTCACAATATCTCCTACAGTGGATTCCTACAGAGGCAGAAACATGACTCAAACACGACTCTCATTCGTCACGTGAACGTGCGTCATGCGCTTTCACTGCACAGGCCCTGCAGCACTCAATTTCGACTAGAAAAAGTCAGTTTGTAATACAGAGAATGTGAGAGGGGTTGGGCATGGCCTAATATTCTACAGGAAGGAGGAATATGTTAAAGAGGGATAACAATTGTTGCAGAGTGAAAAGGTGAGTGAGAATTTCATTAATCGTTTTTTTCCACTTTATAATACTTTAAAAGGGCAAACTTTATAAATAGCGTTTACTTACATTTTAAGTGCTAGATTGCAGTTGGCACAAGAAGTTGGAGGTCCCTTCCCCGTAGAGATTACAATAAAAGTATTCATTTACACTGCAACAAGTTTATTTTTAACATCTCTTTCTATGTGACATAGTTCATGTTGTCACTCAGTTGCTATATTTTTCTTTGTAATTCAAATATACAGTTACCTTACGCCAAACTGGAGCCCTGTTATCAGCCCCCTACTTCAACACTTTAAAATGGCACAGTCAAACTGGAAAATTTGGAGCTGTACGTCTTGATGAATTTACCACTTTGACATATCACTCTTGGTAAATAGCTAAATATAGCTTGAATGTGCACACATACTAAGGATTGTAATTTCACAGCACAGTGTCTAGCAGAAGGATGACTACCAACAAGTAAGTTTGAGCATTAAAATATCATAGCTCTACATTTGATTTTATTTCTATAACCAAAACACTCCAAAATTCTGAATAACAGTTTGGGAACAATCCTAATCTTCTTCCATCCCCTTGCCGGATCAACAATGATGATTAATGTTTTTACCAGTATAAATTATTCCCTGAACTGGAAAAGGCTTTTAGTTTAACATGGCATATGTGTAACAATTGTGTTCTGACATTCTTGTGTTAGAAGACAAATTGTTCCCTGTATACTCACCTTAAGTGGATTCGCTAGAGATGAATGGGTCCAATTGAAAGATGTGAGTTTGGAGAAATCTTTTTACTGCACAAGTAAGCCCCAGACTATATCCAACTATAATCCTTATACCAGTCATATAGGATTCCATGTTGTTCATGTTAAATTGCATTTTTTTATAAGGTAGGGGAATCTTATATTTTCCTGTTTCATTTTATTCTATATTTTGTATCCATTATTAACCAGTCAGATACAGTAATGCCCATGTCAAATTATTCAACAGCTGTTACCACAAGCCAGATATATTACTTTTTCACCCTACTATCTCTTGAGCAAGGGATCAGCTCTTCGTTATTAACATAATTTGCAATTGCGATTATTCATTTGTGTAATCTGTATTCATATTTGATGCTGAAAACTTTGTTAAGGTTTGATATTAAAATATAGGAAAATGCACCTAATAAACCCAAATAAATTGCTCAAAAGATGCATCAGAATGCTACCAGTGCAGTTGGGTATGAATAAAAAATTTGTTTTAATGAAACTAAAAAGAAATAAGAGAGAACTCTGTATTCTTGAAGGAACAGTAGTGGCTGTGGTTGACTGTATTACTATTGTTTGACAAAAAGTCAAAGGCAAAAATAGGGGCAAACAGCAAGACTGAAAAATCTACAAAGACAATGAAGCAGATGGGTTCAGATAATATCATACAGGAAAATACTGCAAGGAGAATACCCACAGAGAAGAGAGAAGTCTTCCAGAGAGTGCTAAGGATGTACTCTACTCTCTAGAGTTGAATAGCTTGTTTGGAATAACAAAGTATTTTGCCTAAGAATAAAAACAACCAGTTCAACAAAGAAACACAAAGTAAATATGCAGGGGTTTGGAAAAAACATCAGACTGTAGAGCTATGATTTGCTATTACCCATGACAGTTTACAAGACGTGATCATAAACTGGTAACAAATAAAATATTAACTGACTAGGAAGGGAGGGATTTCTTGTGACTATAGCTTCATTGTTAATTAATCCTGTGCATTGGAGGATATTCAAAATAATAGCAGTATTGATTTAGCATTGTTACATGAATTAAAAATCTATCCAACATTTTTATTCAGTGTTTCATGAAGTAGCGCTGGATAGGAAAATTCCCGTGTCCGTCAAGTTCCACTTTTCTAATTGTAAGGAGAACTTGTACAAATTCTTGGAAAAACCACCTCCCAAACTGCTTCTTCAATCACCCGCTCTTAAATCCAGGACATTTTGTAGCAGTTTCAAATGATTCTAAGATGTTTCCCCTTTATAGCAAAACCAAAGATCAATGCAGTTATAAGAGTAAAATAAAACCCTTAGACACCATGGGCGAAATTTAATACATTTGAAAAAGCCCGGTTTCGCTTTTCCAAGTTTATCCTGAGAACATCTTGGCTGTTTGTGCATTAAAAATCGATTAATATTTTCGATCGATATTCACCAATCAAAACTTTTCGATGGAAAGGTAGTCATACTTTACAATAGTAGCATGTACATTACTTTTAGTAGTATGTTCATTACTTTACATTAGTAGTAGGCACTTTACATTATTAGTAGATACATTCCTTTACATTAGCAGTATGTACATTATTTTACATTAGTAGTATGTACTTTACTTTACATTAGCAGTACGTACATTACTTTACATTAGTAGTAAATTACTTTACATTAGTAGTATGTACATTACTTTTAGTAGTATGTACATTACTTTACATTAGTAGTAGGTACATTACTTTACATTAGTAGTATGTACATTACTTTACATTAGTAGCAGATATATTACTTTACATTAGTAGTATGTACATTACTTTTAGTAGTATGTTCATTACTTTGCATTAGTAGTAGGTATGTTACTTTACATTAGTAGTATCTACATTACTTTATATTAGTAGTATGTACATTATTTTTAGTAGTATGTACATTACATTAGAAGTATGTACATTAATTTACATTAGCAGCATGTACATTACTTTTAGTAGTATGTACATTACTTTACATTAGTAGTATGTGTATTACTTTACATTAGTAGTATGTGTATTACTTTACATTAGTAGTATGTACATTACTTTACATTAGTAGTATACAGTATGTATTACTTTACATTAGTAGTATGTACATTACATTAGCAGCATGTACATTACTTTTAGTAGTATGTACATTACTTTACATTAGTAGTATGTACATTACTTTACATTAGTAGTATGGCTACCTTTTTATTGAAAAATTGAGGTTGAAAAACTTGATCAAAAGATTCTGTCAGTAAATATCAATCGAAAAAATCATGCGATATTTACCGCTAGAAACTTCCAAGATCTCGTGGGAATAAACTCGGAAAAGCGAAATTGAGCTTTTCTGAGTTTATTCAATTTCTTCCCATGCTTTAGTTTTGGTTAGTCTCAGTTCTCTTGTGTGAATCATTTCAATAGCGCAATCCTACTTTGTGCAACCTATACATTGTTCACAATTTATCTCAAAGGGACAATGACATGTTGGTTGGGGTCATTTTCAAAGTTTTAGATAGAGTCTCTGGTTTTAATAGGGAAGATCTAAATGTTTCAGATGACAATTACTATTAAATAAATATTTAATGGGAAGAGAAATTTCAAATGCATAATAAACAGTATTCTGGAAAGATCCACAGTGTGACTATATCAGGAAATTACAGAGGGATGAGGATGGAAGCATTCAACAAGACAGCAATGTTTCATCCTAAGAGATGCGACTACAGACCCTCTGAAATGTTGCTTTTGTTATAAATACTTGCCACTGTTGCAAGACCTTGTAAAATAAAGCAATATGTAAATTAGGTCAGTGTCAAAAAACCTTTGAGGTATGTTACACCAGGAAAAAATTTTAGCTGATAATTAGCTGGGGCTGTTAATCAAGTTTAACAGGTGCTGAGTAATGAAGCGAGACAGGGCATCTGCTGTGGCTGGCCTCTGTATAATCTGGTTAAGCAACTCATGCCAAATCTGAGACACGCTGGAATGGGTTTACTTTGTGTTGTTTGTGAAGCAAGCATCAGAGTTCTGATCATTGGAAAAAAATGGTGACACTCGCAAAATAAATCCACCAGGAACCGGCTGATAATTTTCATTTTTTTATTTTTTTTATTTTGCAAGTTAATGGATTCATTCTCCTTGTTTCAAAGATGTCATTTAGTATTTTCATTGTTAGAAATAAATATGCAGAACATCCATTAAACATGCACACAATTTCTTGTAAGAGAATATTAATTAAGGCTTTGTTTAAGAACAGCATGACACTTGAGAAATGTAAAATATAATTCTACTCTTGGTCAGATTAGTCTTACAAAGGGGCAGGGGGTTTATCTCACGTTCTTAAAAGAAAAAAAAAGTCCTCACTCAGCAAGGGGGTAAATTAAATCAAAGTCGAAATTAACTACAAATATATTAAAGTAAAAGGTTTGTGTGTAAAAGATTTTTTGAGAATCAAAGGCTTCTTAAGTAGTCATCGAAGATGGGCTTTAACACTCTGTCATCATTCAACTCTCAGCCAGTTCAAATGTTCAGCATTATTTTCTAGATTATTTAAGTGATTTAAGTAATGGAATGTAATCTGTCCCCTTCCAGATATTGCTTCATAACTGTTATGAAAGAATAACCTATAGGATCCAACCAGTAGGCAATTCTGCTCCATGGGAGCAGACTATTGTATAATAAAAGGGCTTACTTCTGGTGAGGGTAAGTGTGAGGAGTGTCTAGCAATAGAAAGTTCCCCACAGTCCCTCCCTTGAGTTTTAGGACTTTATTCCAAATCAATATCTTTATTGTTATCTGAGCAACAAAATGTTTTGTTATTAATGTCACAGCTTTTGAGGATATTATTTGGCATTGACAAAGCTTGGGTTTATATCTGGTGATTTATGGCTAGTATGGGTGAGTGCCAGAGGCTTAAGGCTTTGGCAACTTTCACAAATAGTCTGAGACTCCTGTTTTCATTGTGTTTTTGATTCATGCCAGTTGCGTTGAAACTGAAGGCCCATTATATTTTTATAGTTGAAAATTCTATAAAGCTGTGGCCAACTTTTGACCAATCTTATTGTATGTTTCTCCTATATTGCTCTCTAGGAATGAGGATGAGAATTATAACAAAAGGTCTTCCCATTAGTGCTTCCATGACATTTATCCAGGATAAGACCTCTAGATTCGAGAAATTAATCCTTTTATAATACACTTTATCTAAGCTAATTTGCTACTATCATGTTATCATCCAGAGAATCTCCTACATGATGAATTGCAAAGGTCAAACACAGACATTCCTTCCTAGGATTAACATATGTTTGTCACATTGATCAAGCTGAACAGTTTACCTGTAGATAGTGTAAGACATCCAAGCAAATGGTATTCTAAAAGTATGGTGAATATATCCTTATGATCCGTTCACTTATACAACACTAGTTACAGATATTGTGTTCCTTAGAACAAACTGATATTTGTGTCTCTTTTATGAATGTAAATGAAGGAAGCAAGAAACACATTGGTAACTACTGCTCAGAAAGTAACATATCAAAATCCGTTAGAGGTAGATATGAATAAAAGCTATAGTAGAATTTGGCCTCATACTAAAGTTATTGTTTTTATATATGATATATGATATGGGTCAATGTAACTGATGGTGCATTCTGCCTTGTGTGTTCCCAGTGCAGCATGGAAATATTGGAACTTAATATTGCATAGTGATCATCTCTTTAGTCAATACGGTGCTCTAAACTTACTTCCCTTGCTGTTCAAAAATGGTTTAGTCCATATTAGTCCAGTAGAATAGTAAGAAATATAAGTACTGTGGTATTATATGATAAGAGGGATGAGTACTGTATTATTATATGATTAGAGGGATGAGTATTGTAGTATTATATGATTAGAGGGATGAGTACTGTAGTATTATATGATACTTTATTTGGACTAACAGTTCATTGTATAATACAAGATTTAAAGAGATTTGTAAATCTGTTACAAATTGTGTATTCTTTAGTACTGCTTTGATTTCAAGAAGAGGAAATAACTCTCCAAAGCTTGTCTTATACAATGAACTGTTAGTCCAAATAAAGTATCATATAATACTACAAGTATTCATTCCTCTATTCATATAATACTACAGTATTCACCCCTCTACTCATATAATACTACAGTAATCATCCATCTACTCATATAATACCACAGTACTCATTTTTCTTATTTTTCACTTGCTGTTGACTTTTGATGTCATTGGAAGTGGGTCATTGATGTACCTGCAATCAAATTCTCAAAAATATAAACTTTCACAAATCATATTGAAGTAACTTCAGTGAAAATATTTACATAGTTATGAAGTTTTCCACTTCTGCAGGTGAGATTTAGAAGTCATCGAGTCATCCATTATCATATAAAGTCAAATTTTAGGCATCTTCATGTGGCATCATTCATTTCAGCCGCTTTATCATAATATTAAAGTAAAGTGTTTATTAAACTATGGCTTATTTTATAACAACAAACAACTCGATTATCTTATGCAGTTACACCTTGACCGGCTCACTTTATTAATTTATGCCATGTTACACAATGTGTTCATAGCTGGATCATTTTAACTTGACCATCAATAGTTCTTTCATGTATTAATTGCCTTATATTTTTCTTTGTGGATATATTCTCAGACCGTTGGCACTTTCTGTACTATTCTCCTCATTTCTGAAAATGTTCTAAGATTTCTGCTATTTCTACTGGATTTTTTTTTCCATAAACAACACTTACAGTTGTTTCTGTTATAACACTTAAGCATGGGACTCATCTACAATTTTATTTATGCTCCATTCTTCACTGTAGAATTTTGTTTTAGAATTTTGCATGCCTGGAAGACATTGATTGGAAGAAAGCAAAAACCAACAATCAGGCTGTCAATATAAACTTTACTTACTTTTCTTAATAGTACTATTTAGACAACATTTTAACCTAAAATTGAAGTTTACGTCAATCCTGAAGTTCCTATGTGCAAACAGCTTGTCCAGATGGAAAACAACTTTTTACAAACAGTTTCTGTTTTAAAAAAAACACAATTTTTCAGATATATCTTCTTTTACTTGACCCTTTTCTGTGTAACCAAAACAAATAATAATGATATTTACAGTTTCACCACATTCCCTACCCACTATTAATGCTGTGAAGGAATTCTAATCTGTGATACATTTGCTTTTCTCAACTTGCAGCCACAACAATGAGTGTTAAGGTTTATTAACTAATTGCGTATAGCCCTGAATTCACATTTGATCACCACTTCCCCATATTCGAAAACTGAGCAATCTGTGATGTTGTGAATATGTATCTAATTTGGGTGACTACGATAGACTGTGTGGCATAAGGCTACTATTATTTTTAAAGTGACAATAGCCAACTGCACTTAAATGACAACATGACCTATGGAAAAAGTGATATAGAAACAGTTGTATTATTCACTTATATACAGTTACTGTGACATGGTGAGGATGAACTAGGGACAGGGAGACATA
>WMED01022597.1:0-10058 GCA_019650415.1 Pipa parva | reverse complement strand
AAAAAAAAAAAAAAAGAGTTAAGGACTGTGACTAGTAAAGGAGAACCAAAGGTACAGACTAAAACCTCAGCCAACCTTATCCTTAACCATATCCATACAAAGTATGTGCAATAGCTTCTCCTTGGCAGCAAGCTTCCAGATTGTGGTTTTTGTGGTGCTGGCAAAGGGGCAATCCCTTGGGCTATTAGCTCTCACAGTCTACTTAACAGTGCAATCAGTGTACATAAGCAATGTTGGTAAGTGAAGGATTGTGTGTGATGGTGTGGACTGGGCAGGGGGTGCAGCTGTGTCATCAGACTGCATCTAAACATTCTCACAGTGATACTAAAGAGTCTTTCAGCTGTGAAATAAAGGGAACAGGTTAGAAATAAATTGGTAGCCTAGAGTGATGTTATTAAGGAAGATATAGTGGCATATATTACTCATAAAAGTAATTTAAAGGGTCACTACAGTGCTGATATAACTGCACACATACATATAAAACTCCTTTATACTAAGCCAATCGCTAACAAAAATAGTTAAAAAAACATTTAGGGAAGAAATAATACTTTCACTGTTTAGTTAAAAAGGTTTAGTTAAACCTTTTCATGCAAATCTGGCCGGTACACGTCACACTCACATTTCCTGGTGCGGGAGTTTATCAGTGCAAGCATCCTGCTTCACATGAAACAACTACTAGAGAGAAACGTTTCTCACTAAGGTATAGTACTACATACAGTATATAAAGATGTAATCTGACTATAGTTCCCCTTCAAGATAATAACTATGTGGTTAGTTATTTTGGGGCGTGTTTTATGGAAGGCTGCTTTGCATGCTTTAGTTCTTCTCTAAAATAAACTATAGCAAAAGAGCTTTTAGATAGTTAATTGTTTTACTATTTTGTTTAAAGGTCAATCAGATTACATTGCCAAAGATGGAAAGATTCAATAATATGTAATGACATATTATATTTAAAATAGAAGGGATCATTCCTTTTTTATGTGGAAGAAATGCAGCAATGTGTGTTCAGCTGAACATATTTGTTACATGTTTAGTTTCTACAAAACATATTTTGTAAAATTTACTATAGAGAAACCACAAAAGACAACCACTATTGTCCTTGTCATTATCAAAGTTCAAAAAAGTTTCAGGTCATTCTGAGTTATTCTAAGATTGTAAGAGTAATTACAATTTTTGAGTGATGTTCACCAAACAAAAGTAACCTACGGTAAACATGATTCCTGGCATCTCATTACTGTGCATCCATGGTAGAAAAGCAAACACCAGGTTGAACCATAGAGTAAAATGAACTTTCTGCTGATCAAGGTATTTACTAAAATGCAGTTGGTTTGTCTAACTGCAAATCTACTATCCAGATGTGTTTCTCCTAGGGATTTTTTTAGGGGTAACAGCCAATGCAAGACGAATATGTTGGATAATACACTTTTAAAAGACATTAAGGGAAGTGAACAAACTGAAACTTAATTTCCATATTTTCTCTGCTTTCTTGAAAACAAAACCAAACCCACCCTGTGGTACAGAAATATCCATGAAACTTGAATGTATTAAGGCTAGATCTAGTGCCTGGACATAAAAAACTGTTAGCCCTGGTTTCAATGAGTCACTCCAAATCCAATGGCTGTTGCAGGATTAGCAGTGGGGCCCGCTTGACCAGCAGCGTTGCCCCCTCTGGAGCCAATAAAAGTTGACTACTGGGGATTTAGGGGGAGGGAAGGGGTTCAGACAATGTGGCCCTGGGCAGGCCCCTCTGGGGGCCTGGGCCTTGGTACAACTGTGAACACTGTGGCCCCTATAGTTACATCCCAACTGGAATCCATTTTGTGCTGTTCATGTAGGCTTTATCATCCTCATCTTAATCATATTCATCATTTGGTAACATGGAACCATCTTGAGAAAACACCTTTTTCATCACAGACTATAGCTCAAATTCATCATTTATTACACCATAAAATTCAGGTTTCTAGGGATTAGATTCCATTCGATGGTATATATATTTTTGTTTTTTGTTGACGTTTTAGTAAACATAGTGTTAAATGTCCACTGCTGTAACTTTAAATTCTTAACACTATATCTCTTTATGTGGTTGTTGTTTGCGAAATAGCATCATGATTTCAAAACTGCGCCTCTTGATACATAAAATAATTTTGCTATTTCAGCAATCTGTGTAAATATTTTTTCCTGTAATTATTTTCCAATGGGATTAAGGCAAGGAGGTGATTTTCGTCAATAGGAAAATTTATTGACATTAAGTTTAAAAGTCTGTGAATTTTCATTTTTTTTATTGTAATTGAGTTAATTTTACAAGCAAGTCATATTTTTACAAGGGGTAAAAAGACCAAATGTATCCGTTTACACAAATACTATTATAATTCAATAATTACTCAAAGTATAATTACCGGTACTAGTATTTATGCAAATTTAGCAAGGACAAATACGTTTATTGTTTGAAGAGAAAGATGAATGCAGGATCGCCCTTTTACAGATTTATGAGTTACTAATTACACACATCTATACTTACACAACTTTCATTAATTTGAAGGGAGGTGCAGATTGACTTGAGTACCTGTTCAGTATTCTTTTTTCATATACATGGGTGTATGTTTCAACCAATTTACAAACAATAATACTTTTAATTTGTAGAAGTTTTTTCTGTTTCTGCTGTACCATTTTTAGTGCTCCATATAAACATGCCAAATACATTAAAACACTGCAATCCTTTATGTTGGTAGGTAGACTTAATGAATTAATTAAAGATTAACATTTTTGATGCAGACTGTACTCAGTGTTCAGTGAAGAGAAAAATATTTTTGGATTATCATTAATTTCAATAATAGAAAACAGTCAATGGAATAAAACTTTTGTCCCCAGTATGTTTTCTCAGATTTCTAGCCTGACTTCTGAATGAATTGTGCATGCCCAGTTGCAGCAATCTTGCATGTAAAACTGCCCCATAGCAGTCCAGATTCTCTAAGCATCAGAATCCAGGCTCCACCTATAACAGTCAGCACAACATGGAAAGGTTCTCATAGATGCTTTTTGGAACATGCCAGTCGGAGTATGGTCTGGGTGGCTTGTCCAACCCTGAATATGGCATATTTCTTAACATTTTAATTAATGACTGTTTGTTTTGTAAATTATAAGCATCAGTATAAAATAAAACATAATGTGGTATGTGCAAAGATTTGGGCATCTTGTCAGTATGTAATAATATACAACTTCAATTTTGCAAAAATTCAGAGACACTAAGGTATGCTTCCACGGCCAACTGTCTAGTGTAACTTTGCCCAAAAAGATTTCGTATGTAGTTCTGTAAGACTCTTGCCCTGATTCTAAGGCCAAAGCCATACCAGCTGCCCAAATTGTTGTGCTTTTACCACTCGTAAATCTGTTCTGTGAGGAGTGATTTAAACTGGAAACACAGAATTACAGGCATACTTTAGCAACATCCTTTTAGGAATGCTTACAGAACTCTGCATTCAGCAAGGAAATCTCAGCATCTTCATGTTCCAATCAATCTGGCACAGTTTAAAAGCAAATCCCTGCACTTTTATGAGAGGTAAAAGCACAATGATCCAAGGAGGCAATGTTGTCCCAGCCAACATCTTTGAGTAGTAACATTGGCCATAAAGTGAGGCAGGAGTGCTGGTTTTTGGCAGGAAAAGAGCAAAGCCAGTGTAATACACACTATATTGAAAGATAAATCAAATAACTTTTCTTTTTTTTTTCTACAATTACTGAAAAACATTAGACGTTAATCTCAGACACAAAATGTGTGTCTTACTTCTTCATAGATCTGGCACTAGAACATAACATTCTCTTTAAAAAAATGGTACCCTTGAATAGTTATTTTTAAATGAAAAGAACAGATTTACCCAATTATACCTTCTGCCAGATTTCTGGCAGCTCTGATTTTAGTAAAAATAATACCTTATGGTTGTCCCTTGAAGTCGATCAATTTTCTTATTTAGCTCAGCTATAATGCTATGTAATTCCGTGATACGCTCCTCATAGCGTAACGTTGTCCTCTCCTGGACATCTTCGTGCTCCCTCATTAAATGTGACTGTTCACACTAAAACAAAAGAAAAATGAATAACAGTCACAGGGAGACACTATTACCCAAAACAATGCATATGAACAATGTTATTGTTCATAAAATGCATAGTAACAATATAAACCTACTTTAATGGTTGGGAACATGAAAGAACATTTACACCATGTTTATAAGAAAGGGTTGGGCTGCATTGATTTTCCTGCAGATTATGACCAGGAATTTTTTTAAAGGTCAAACATATTAAAATGATAATATCACTTTAAACACTTATGCAAGAAAAGATAATATGTCTAAACAGAAACGTCAAGCAGAATTTTTTAACCAAGTATAAAATATCTTCCTACAGACATCAATCGGAAACACTATAGGTATACAAGAAAGATATGGCCATTCAAGTATTTATGAAAACAATATGGAAAAAGCTATTTACTTACAGAGTTTCTCATTAAAATCATTGGGTAACCTAATACTTCAGTTTGCTTTACATCTTTCAGACATTTTACAGCTAGTGTGACTTTATCAGACTGCTTTAGACTTGAGTAAAACTACAAACTGAAACTACACATTTATTTTTTTAATTTGAATTTTTATTGAATTAATAAAAGCATTTGCATACAATTTATATTCACAATAGTTTTTTTTTCCATTTGTGGCAAACATTTTACATTGAATTGTAACTAAACATATCTATTACAGATTAATGAGAAAATAAAATGCGTTAAACATTAGCTTATGCTGTAATGATCATTTCTAATGTTGCAAAATAAAATATAGGTATAGTTTTGGGGTTTTGGGAGGGGGGAAGGGAGAGGTGGGAGGGAGTGCGGTAGGTTCTCTTTGGGTTGGGGATAGTGGTGAGGGAGGGTTGTGGTAGAAGCATCCCTGACAGTTGGGTTTTTAGTGTGTGATGTTGTTGGTTTGTTTGGTTGTGAGTCTGAGTAGGTATTCCACTGAAACCCGAGGCATTCTTCTTCGTATGTCTTGTCATAGGTGTGAGCTCTTATGAGTTCAATTGCTTTTATGTAGTTGATTTTGGGGATTAGGTGGGTTATGTTGGGGAGATCTAGTTTCTACAGTTCGTTGATAGAGTTTTGGCTGCATTGAGTATGTGGGAAGCTAGTCTCTGTTCTTGTTTTGTGTTTAGTTGGGGGAATTTAATTCCCAGAAGAAAAGTTATTGGGTTCAAAGTTATTTGATTTGGAAAACATTATTTAATAAGGTTACAATTTGTTCCCAAAAGTTTTGCACAATTGTTCAAGTCCACCAAACTGAAACTATACATTTATGCTCCAGGCAATTTTACCAGCCATATTACTATTTAGGATGAAATGTATCAAAGAAGGTTGCTTTTTTTTTTTAATCAATTTCTATTTTTGTTACAGTTTTTTCCAGGGGCTCTCTTCATAAGAATTAATAGAAAAAAAGCACTACAATTGAAAATCAATATTGTAAAAATGACTAAAACAAGATAGAAGGGGTACTAGAGCAAAATAGGAGAAAGCAACTTTTACATTTAAATAATTATAACTTTAAATGTATTTTTTTTTCTATAACATTGAAAAATCAGTTTGGGGGAAATTCATTAAGGGCCAAAATGAAGTATGAATTAACATATATCTGTCACCTTTTACCATACTCTTTAAAGCAATAATTAATAAAATGAATACAAATTCTGGTATTGTATCATACTACAAAAATGGCAGCAGCAAACACTACAATAAAAATGCACTAAACAGCGACACGGGGTATGCTGGTCAATATATACATATGATTACCAGTACTTCCCCAATCCTGCATTCACACATCACATCTTATAAGCATAACCTAGCTTTCTCTACTTTAACAACTTTCCTGAAAATGACATCAATATAGTAGGGAGAAGCAGAATGTAATATATACATTATGTACACAGCTCCCTGATTAAATAAGAGATCAACAGAAATTTAATTATAGATTAAATCTTATTTCTACAGTTTCAAAAAGAAAGGTTTACACTCCAAGATGCATAACTAGTTATTAGAAAATATACCATAAAAGCTTACCTGAGTTTTAAGTGAAGAATGGCTCCATATTACAAAACACACCCACTTGAGATACCAGTTTGCTATAAGCAAGACATTAAATAAAAAACCCGAGCAGTACCATGTGTTTCTGTATTAGTTTATGGGTAGAAGGTCAAAAAGCTCCAGAAATATACATTAGCTGAACAAATATCACTGCCTGTGTGTGGCTGCCTCATGTATCTGCCTTAATAACCTTGTGCAATCAGAAAATATTATTAAAATCCAAGATTTATGATTGCATCAGCCTGTAGTTAGCTGATTGCACAAGACAAATAGTGATCGGGGTATGTTAATGGACAGAGTCATCTATAAACATTAATAAGAAATACACAATTCTGCAGAAACTGTAGCAGTTGGCAGCCCAGCCCTGGCTATAATGCAGTAATAACAGAGATTCTGGCAGCCTGTCATCGCTTTATATTTTATGGGGCAAGTGAACTTTTCATAACATTACATTTTCATACCAAAAAGCAGCCAGAGTGTCTGCTTACTTCACAATAGCAGGATTGGTCAAGATTAAAAGAAAGGAAGGTTTCAATGCTTAAAGGATTAAGATACACTAATTATCCAAATCTTCTTCAGCATGTTTCTGTTAAAAGGATAGAAAAGACTGGCAGACTGTACACAAAATTGATAGTAGATTTGCAGGTGGCATCCATACTATATAGCTCCTGACCTATTCTGTATGGTACAATATAATGTGACTGCACTCACTAAAGGATGTCATCCTGGCTGGAGCTCTCCAGAGTAGATTTAAGGAGCAGATGAAGCCCTGCTTTCAAAGTTATACCATAGATATGGCCAATGAACCCAACAGTCAAATACAGAAACATGACAGCAGGTGGAAAAACAAGCAACATTGAATGCATAATATCATAACTACACCATGTATTGTTTCAACTGGTTTTCAAAATTAAGGCCAAGGGCCAAACTCAAATGGCAGTTGAGGCAGGGAAGTTAAAAGTGCAACAATCTTATTTTTAACCAAACCCACCTGATTTTCAGGGGAAAACCCAGGGGGTTATTCACCAAGATGCGAATTCAACTGTCGAATTTGCAAACAGCGGATTCCCATAGCAAATCTGCTACAATTTCCCCATTGTAAAGTCACGACAAATTTTTAATGTTAAGATTGAGACAATATTCTCATGATAAAGATGCAACTGCAACAGTAGCAGCCTATTGCGACTGTCTTTATCTGGCAAATTCGCACCTATACGCAACAATTCGGACTTTAGTGAATAAACAGAGAGAATTTCTCTCTCTCATCAAATACTTTGCAATATGTTATATTATTTTTAATATATTATAACAATATAATAACAATTCCACAACTCTCTAAATCACAACCAAAATAAGTTAATCAAATCCTTAAAGGAACAGTCCAGCCTGATTAATAAAAAGAAATGTATGTTGTAAATGCATAATACATTTTTTTTCTAATATACTTAGTCAGTCTTTTATGTGAGGAAAGGTATTAATTATTCCATCTGTGTAGCAGTACACAGCTCCTTATGTGTTTACTTCCTAGTTGGATTCTTGTGTCACTGGCACAACGGCGTCTCAGGAAGGTCAAAATTCATAGTTAATGAATTACCATGGGAAGTTAAAATACTTACAGCTAATGGTATTTGCTGTCAGTAGAAAGCGCTGAAATTGAGCATGAGAGAGAGACCAAATCCATATAAAAATAAAGTCAATGTTTCAGCCCTTTCTTTAACAATTGCTTTTGCTGGGTTAACTACACCTTTCAGAATTATTAAAAAAAAAAGGTGGATGACAGTTTAAAGGTTCTGATTGGTAATTTAGCACTATCCAGCCTGTCAGTCAATTCCTTAACTCTGAACAGGAAGTGGCTGAGAGAGGGAAGCAGCTTCAGTAACAAACTGGTGCTAAATTGTGAAGGGTGGAAATAAATAATTTATATGACAGAAAGCATTTATTTAACTTTTATTTAACAGTGCCAAACACACAGCAAATAACTGTTGGTGCCTAAACTGTTCCTTTAACTTAGAAATCATTTTTATGGAAACCAATAGCATCCCCATGCTACAAACTATCAAGAATAGAGACAAAAATAAAATCCTGAAACCCCCACTGCCAATCAAACTGTGATACCTTAAATTTGGTCAGTTTTGGAACCTTATTTAAACAAAATAACTTGACAACTCCTTTTCTTATAACCCTATAGTAGTACTCAAAGTCCTATCAAGAAAGCACAACACTGGCAAACTATGTAGGCTGGGATTTTATGACCCCATAATCCTTGAGATTCATATCAGGATCTACAGCATAAGATCCTGGGAGAGAGACAAGTAACTTTACTGCTGAAAGTACCTGGGCATAGTTCATATCCTACTATTCTATTTTGTTCCTCATACCTTTTATGTACCATATTTTTCACTATATAAGATGCACCTGAGCATAAGACACACCTAGGGTTTTAAGGGGGAAAATAAGAAAAAAAATTCTGAACCAAATTCCCTCCCTCCTTGCCCGCCTGTCTGTCACTCCCCTACCTGCCCTCCCCTCCACTGCTTGCCCCCTCTTTCCCCTGCCTGCCCTGCTTACCTCCTGCCCCTGCCTGCCCTCCTGCCGAATCCATGGCAAACAGAGTAGAGAGGGGTAGAAGGCAACGATGACTCTGTTCGCCATGGATTTGGCCGTTATTAGCACAGCTGTGCTAGTAGCTTCTGAATTCACTGCGAACAAAGCTGAGGGAAGTGAAAGGCGCCAAAGAAGCGCTGCTTACCTTGCTTGAATTGGGAGATACGCTGACAGGAGGCTGCTTGCTAGTAGGAAGGTAAGAAATTTTCTTCAGCTGCTGCAGAGTGTGAGTATGGGGGTTGCCTGCCGGCGCCCCCCTAACTGCGCCCTACAGCAGATGAAGAAAAGGAACATTCACTCCATAAGATGCATGAGCATTTCCCCCCCAACTTTTGGGGGAAGAAAGGTGCGTCTTATGGAGCGAAAAATAATTACTTACTATCCAAATTCTTTTATTGTATGTGATTCAGTTTATTTTTCAGAACATAAATATACAGCTATAAAGAGTTTATTGTGACTTAAAATGAACCAGACTATGCTTTCTACAGCTATAATCCAACAAAACATCATAACAGTTGTAATCTACACTGCATTTAAAGGCCAAAACTCGCTTACCAGGACTTTATCTAGTGTCTTCTATTTCCTTTACATTCTCCAATGACTCCTCAGTTCCCAGTCAAGCATAAAGACACAGCATTAGCAGTATCCTTAATGCTGTTTTGCTGAGGTGTCCTCACTGTCCTGAATCACTGTAATTAATACTAGCACACAGCTAGTTTTTTTTCCTCTAAAAATTGATCTGTGCTTGAATTAAAACTATACATTTCCAAATCAGAAACAACTCACTCTTAAATACAAAAGTGGTTTAAGCCATTTTACTCCAGCTGAATAATAAGAAAGATATGATAATTTATTTGAACTAACATTTCATTGTTTAAGACAAGCTTTCGAGAGATATTTCCTCTTCATCAGGTCAGAGAACTACTAAAGGATACACAGTTTATAACATACTTAAACTCTGTGACCACTCTATACTATACTGTTTTTATCTTCTATCTGCCCTTAAGAAATTCCTGACTCACCTGTTAATTCAACAGGGATCAATATCCCCCTGTAACTTCTTTGTCTCTGTAAGCAAGTTCCCTGTAAGGGCAGAGTAGGGTTAAGGCCACACCCCTCCTCTCCCTGGCTTCTCTCTCCACAGCAGACTGCACAGGTGGTCAGACAGGTCTTAAATGCTCATGCTCAGGGTTATAAACAGGCCTTTTAGGTAAGAAGAGGAGGGGGGGGATTCTGGCTCTCTGTATAGTGAGTGATGTCACTCAGGGGCAGGGCTTATCGGCACTGCAGAGGAAGAGTATGTACACAGAACAGCAGTGGGAGTGGGGCTATTTAA
>WMED01022595.1:0-11634 GCA_019650415.1 Pipa parva | reverse complement strand
GCAGTGGACAGATGGTTTGAATACAAGTAGAGGAAAATGGGCAGCTTTCAGGAGGGGCCTATGGACCATCCACAAACCACCACCAAAGAATTTTAGAACCCAGGGATAGACAAGCAACACAATACAGAAAAATCAAAACATAAATGGAACAAGGGTAAGCAAAAAGAGACAAAGAAAAGGAAAGCCATGACATACAGTATAGGAAAGTAAAGGCCCAAAGGATACAATCAACAATACTTTTTTTTTCATAATATGTGTTGAGAAGGCATGTACAGCTTCCAATGTCATTCATTCTGCAGGTGAAAGGGATTAACAATGCTGTCATCCTGCCGGCTGGGTGAAGGTCAGTGTTACTGCCTCCTTATCACTGTTTTCTAGGCATTAGCTTTTAGTGTAAGGCCAAGGCAAAACCTGATTTTGTCACAGTACAGCCACAACTAACTGCAGCCATACTGCAAAAAATCCATGCCATTGACTCATGTGTCACTGCGGTATGTATTTTCATGAGTGCTAAACCACAACAAAACACACAGGTGCATATTTTGTTGAGGTTTTCCACTTACAAAAATATGTCCAGCAGTAGCTACGGCATGTGGTTTTCTGTAGTACAAGCATTTTTTTTTTGTGGTTTTGTACTGCAAAACCTCAGGTGTAGACTTAGCCTAAAATTTCCATAAGGTTAAAGGGATAAGATACGGCATTACCAGCAAGGATAGCCAAGTAAACAAATACAGACAAAGGAAGGTGAAATGAGGTTGCAGGCAGTGTCAGCTGGGAATAATTATCTCAGTCAGTAGCTACTTGAACGTTAGTACAAAAACTGTTTCCACAGAAAACCTGTCTTGAAAATCTAAACATTTGCACTGAATTAGTAACTTTCTCTCTCCCAAGAGAAGCTGTGATATCCAGTGTTATACATTTAAGGTTATTTGTTTTAATTTATGTTACAATATCATGAATATATTTGCATCATGACTTATACAAATCGAACAATAAATTATATTACAATGATAATAAAGATTGCCTTAGAACTGTATCCATCAAAAAGTAGAACTGGATCATGTAAAGATCTGGATTATACAATAACTATAATAAATTAGGAAATAAAGTATCTTATAATATTGCTACCATAGGGGGAGCAAATGAATATATGCTTGGAGCTCAAGCTCTGTACTCAACTTCCTGCCAAGTTCCTTAATTTAATATGGTAGGTGAAAAGGGCCCTTTTCTGAACTTTGACCTGAGGATATTTCTGAGTAACTGTAAAAGGTTGTTTACATTTGCAATTCTGTAGCTGCTTCTCAAAGGCAAGAACATTTTAATTCACCTTGTGGAAATGAGCCATAAAACTAATTTTCAACTGCAACATTTTGACTATACCAACTTAGCTAGAGAGAGAATATTTTTCTTTCTTGAAAAAAATGAAATTTCTTGGTAGGCAGCTGAAGGCATAGATCCTTCTTTGTAATATCATAGTAGCGATGATTGTGATAAGAATTCTTTTATTTTGTACAGTGATATTTGGTAATAAATGCTTCAGCAGAAATTCTAGCATTGAAATGCAATGTGAAAACAACAGCACAAGTTGGCAACTCAGTATTGGCAAAATTGTCCTTTTCTATGTCAATTTCATTCCTAATTATCTCTACTGCTTTCAGAACTTAAAGAAAACTCACATTTTATAAATTGGTCAAATTTTTCCAAATGGAAATATATAGAGCTGCAAAAACCATTAAAGAAATATATTTAAAAAAAAAAAAAAAAAGAGAGAAAACATAAAGCAATGGTCTTCTAGTTTCTAAACAAAAAGTTCATTTTGTTCAAACAAGATTTCTGTTTTATAAGAAACCCCTCTTACATAAACAGCACAAGCCGTCTTGCCATTTCTGTGTTTTCTTTGTTTTTATTGGAAACAAGCGAAGAATAAGCATTATAAACAAGGTACATTTTTAATAAAGCATAATAAAGAAGTTAAAGTGAAACGTGAAAACATATATCTGTTAATTTTTCGATCAAATTGCTTACTTCTTCTATGCACTGATAACTCCAACAGGAAAACTAGAGATATCCAGTCACTCTCTGCCCATAGACTACAGATGGGCAGAAATTAGTAGATTCAGCTAAAGCAAAATAGTGGAACCACCAAGTCCTTGGTAAATTTGACCAAATACACTGTGTTCAAATGTGGATGATGTTTGCTAATTTGTTTGCTGAATTGATTATCCAAACAAAAGCTCTTTGCGCTCAGCAATAGTCAATGGTCAATAAAAACACACATGCATTAATGCAGTAATAGGCAAATACATCCAATAAAGATATTTTCTTCCACAAAAAGATCTTAATTGGTAGAGGATTTTGGCCCCACACACAAAATGATTGTCTGCAGTTATTGTCTGAAAAGTCAAAGTTGACAGACAAATCTGCCCATATGTGGCAAGTTTTCAATGGAGGGAGCTGACACTCAACACCAGCTGGTTTAGTATATTGATGATGTCATGCAAATTTAGAAAATAAAAGCAAAACAATTCAGGGTATCGTAAATGAACAATTTATGCATATTAATGCATAAATAAAATTACCAAATATATAACCTGCCTCCATTACGATAGAGACTTACACCATCAAAATTGATTTTATAGTTCACAATATTTGAACACAAACTAGAATGGAATGCATGCATAACTTCTAATGTTATGGATAAATATTCACGCATTGATAGCTCATCAGAGTGAAACTAAAGCCATCTGCCTAAAATCATGCAAGAAACAAGATCAATTGAATGAGTCCATTTTGGCATCATTTAGTTTACCTTTTGACCCCGCACTAAAGCCATCTGCTCCCTGCTTGTTACATGGGTACCATCAGCAAAAAATAGGTTTTAAGTAAACAAAAAAATAATAGACTATTGAGAAAGTCATGTAGTTCTGGAAAAAAGTAAATCAAGGGTTTGTTATTTTTCATAATCTATCATAGCATATTATCTTTATGTAATAATTGTTTGTATGTGACAATTAAATGTTCATTCTAAGTGTGTTGTAATTTATAATGTTTCCTAAAGATACATTTTACTTGCTGTGTGAAAGCAGAAATGTGGCTGTATGGGTCGAACTACTTGCTCACTTAAAGAAGGGGAAACATGGCTAAATTTCTACTTGCTATCAGTGTTTCGGGGGATTATTCACTAAAGTCCGAATTGTTGCATATAGGTGTGAATTCAGCAGCTAAAGACAGTCACAATAGACTGCTACTGTCGCATTCGCAACTTTATAATGAGAATATTGTTGCAATTGCAAATTTACAGTCGCAACTTTTAATATTGTTGCGGTTGCGACTTTGCATTGGGGAAATTGTCGCAGTCACAGATTTGCTATGGGAATCCGCTGTTTGAGAATTCGACAGTCAAATTCGCACCTTAGTGAATAACCCCCTTCAGTGTTACTTCATCTAAGGAAGGATTATTAGATTGAGAAACATAGTAAACAATAACTCAGAAGCTAATAAAGATTTAATTGCAAATGCAAGAATTAGACAAGTTGTATTCAAAGAATTCCAGACACATTAATTCATCATTTTCCATGCTAGACCATGAATTTACAGCACAAGGCATTACAGTCCCTTTAATCTGATCTTGCCTGCTTTTTAATCATATAAAATCAGTGTCATACTGTATAAAATATCCTGGCTTCATACTAGTCACATAATTATATCATGGAGAAAGGCCATGCTCACACTCTATTCCAGTAGAGGGCTATGGGCCTTCTACATCTGCACCATGAGAGAGGTTTTACCTATTGTGACTGCAATATAATTCTTTTCCAAATGCAGTATTTTAATAGTTTTGATTTGTCTAAATTATAGTTTATTCTGTTGTGTTGTGGCCATACCTACATTATGCTAATTCTAATATGCTTTGATTTCAGCATTGATTTGTTTTCTGAGTCTTCCCTAATCTACTGCTGATGCTTGTTTTTCCAGGTTTTATGAACCCTGCCTACTGAGGCTTCAGTCTTACTTTTACCTGGACCTATTTTTACTCTACCAATATCTTGTCTCCGATACCTACCATTACTGAGGTCTGGGGTTGACAAACTCCCATCAGAGTTGTATTAAAAACAGTTGGTTCCCACACTTCTATAATGTAAAAGTCAATGGCCTATGTCCCTTGCTCATTTGCAATATTATTATAATAGTATATTTCTTAATATCAGTAGAGGGTAAAATCACATCATGCGAGCTAATTCTCTGGAAACAACATTAATTTTCAGCAGTGGATGCCAAAGAACCTGCTAGATAGACACAATCAAGGCTGACACAATATGCTCATGAAAGAACTGAAAGAAGCAAATTTGGGTGAAATTTATTAAAGTCGGAAAGATCGCTCTGGGTCTTTCCGACTTTACCGAGAGAAATCTCATTTTGTTCTTGCGAGATTTCTTTCGAGATCGAGTTTTTCGATCCCGATTTTTCAATAATTTCGATGGAAAGGTAGCCATGCTACTAATGTAAAGTATGGCTACCTTTCCAAAGAAAAAAATTCAAAAACTCAAGATTGAAAAACTCGATCTCAAAAGAAATCTTGCAAGAACGAGATTTCTCTCGTAGATTTTTCTACTGGTCTTTCTGACTTTAACAAATTTTGCCCAAAGATAGGAAAGCGTGAAGAACGATGATTCACAACATGACCGAAATTTGGCCTCAACTGAATGGATAAATTATTCTCATATTTCTTAATAAAAAAAATAAAAAATTGGTACATATATGGAAAAATAAACAATATTTAAATAACATTGTTGCCATCATTTTTATGCTCATTAAAGGTATGTTAATCGTTTTGATTTCCTTTGTGTTTTTTAAACAGTAAAAGATACCTGTCTGATGACATTCCATTTGCATTCCTTCGTTTCTGTAAAGTTTATACTGGCATTAAATCTACTGTTACATTGTGTTTCTCTTCCTTTCCCATAAATAACTTTACCTCTCTACTAAAGCCTGTGTCAATCATAGTCATGTGTGATAATCCTACACCAACAAATTAGACTGGGGCCAGGTCTAGTAATGGAGGGACAGTTGGACATAATTATGGTGGTGGCTATGACTGACTTGGATCTAGAATAGCGAATGCCTGCTAAGTGAAAATAAACATAAAACCATAAGCTGCATATGCAATCCCCCTTTAGGAGAAGCACCACTCATGGTGAAATTGCTGCACGCAGCAGCCAATATCCTTTTGGGAAATGGTTAAATAAGCACCCTTCTCTAGGACACCCTGTCTCCCACATTGTATGGGCTTGGTGATTAAAACTGGCTGGACAATGTAGAATCAAGGCAATAGGAATTATTGTTTGTAAGAAAGTCAAACCACCATTAAAATAACTGTGCAAGAAGATAAGTTCATACTATAATGAAAAAGCTACACATTAATTTGAACTGTAGTGGTACATCTATGGTTGATGAGCCTTTCTATATGATGGGGGTCATTGAACAAGGTTAACTTTTTTTCTAAAGTATTGTTCAGCAAATGTCTGAAATATGTTAGCTATGTATCCTCTTGCTATTAGTATAAAAGATATATATATATATATATATATATACTGTATATAATATACTGTATATATATATATGTGTGTGTGTGTGTGTGTGTGTGTGTGTGTGTGTGTGTGTGTGTGTGTGTTGGATAGGGTGGTCATGTTAGTCCACAGATTGATGACTTGATAAAGGGAGGAAAGACCTCTTGATAGCTTGTCTATATAAACTGACTGTTAGTCTAATAAAAATGGTATCACCAAGTATTGCAATACCATTATATAAAGTTATGATAGCGAGACAGAAATCCAAGATCTACATTGAGTCCTGTATTTTTGGTATTAAAATGTATTATCATTTTGAATTCAAAAGTTTTTCTTTCTTGTGTATTTTTAAAGTTCCCTTTGAGTATTTTGATTTTTAGATTGAATTTGAGTGAATTTCGATAAGTTTTCTTTTTGAAAAGATGATAACCCAGCTGGACTCCCTTCCTAAAAATCTCCAGATCCAGAAAATATAACTTGATTAGTATCAGCTGTCAAAGAAAAGCGTACAGGTGAATCAAGATTGTTTAACATCTTCACTGCTTCTGTTAAAGATTTAACTGTTCCTTTCCAGACAATAAGTACATCATCATTGTATCTAAGAAACAGCAGTAATTGTTTCCCAAATTTTGAAGTGATGTTATTAATCTCATATTGATGCATGAAACAATTAGCATATGCTGGAGCAATGGCCGTTCCCTTGCATTACCGATGAAAGGTATTTTAAAATCTGAAAAAACTCAATGAAAGTGTCAACTGCAGTAACTCCCATAAAAAGGAGATAGAGGGACCATCATAAACCTCTGATGTATTCAGTACTTCCTGCACTGCACTGATCCCCAAATTATGAGGAATAATAGTATATAGACTAGTAATGTAAAGGGGGCAAAACAAATATCTCCCTCTGGTAATCTCAGGTCTTGCAGATATTTAATGACATCATTGGTATCTTTTAGAAAAAATGGCAATGATTGTACTGGTTTCTGGAGATGGTAGTAAATAAACTGTCCCAATGGTTCCAGTAAATTTCCCCTTAAAGACACAATAGGTCTACCCAGTGGTTTAGTGGTACTTTTGTGAATTTTTGGTAGACAATACAACACAGGACAGATAGGATACAACTGTGTAAGAAATATACATTCATCCTCAGTAATAAGTCCCTCAAGTGTTGCTCTGTCCAAAGTTTGTTTTACTAAACGGCTGTATTCTTTAGTGGGGTCTTTTGGGAGCCTCTCATACACACTACTGTCACTTAATTGACGTAAGACCTCCCTCTCACTATAGTCCAATATCACAATCCCAAACCCTTTGTATTATGTTGGATTTATCTTGATTTAAAGACCTCAGAGCACCCCTTTCAAGAGGGGTCAAATTGTTATGAATGGACAGAATCTGTGTTCTAATTTAGAGGATTCATGTTCAATAACCTGCTTCAAAGTTTTAATGCTAGAATTCTTAGATATTGGATCAAACAAACTTTTAGGCTCTAATTCACCATAGTGCGAAGTGAGCCGCAAAGCGTTCTGCTCACTTCGCATATAGTATTATGCACATGCTGATGTCCTGCACGCGGACATCAGCATGCGCATTAAAGGGATTCCCCTCCTGGCGAGAGCACTCGAGTGCTCCAGTGTTGCATAAGGCGACTATTCCTTTAAAAGTAGTAATGGCGATTGTGACTAACTTAGTCTACTACTAAACATGAACTAGTCCAATAAAAAAGGTAAAACGGTATCACCAAGTATTGCAATACTCATTTTTTTGCATCTGTGGACCAACACGACACGACCTCTCTATCCTACCTTATACATAATTGGTCACAAATTTGCCACATCATAGGGCTTGATGAATAAGTAGAGTTGGAGAAGTCTCAAATTTGAACCTTTATGTGACTGCTTGCACTTCTATGAATTAGAAGTATTTTTAGTCTTGCTGGAGACTGGCTATCTGCAATCTGTGCACTCTCCAGAATTATTTGCTGGTCTGATTCTAGAGGGCTTAAAACCACTCCTACGCTTCCTGGTAACTGTGCATGTTTCCTGTTTTAACATTTGTAATGGTGGTGTTTATGAACTGTATAGATTTGACAAAGTATACTTAAAAATTAACCCCCAGATTACATTTATGTATTCAGTAAAGATGATTCTTATAAAAGTTTCCTGGTGATAATATCTTTTTAGACTAGCTTAAAAATATAGTAGAAAAGTATAGGAAATAAAGCCAAGTTTGTGGTGTTCTTTCATCCAAACCATGGAGGCCATTCATTAAAGTTCAAAGAGTCATTAAAATACCTTTTATTCAAAACCTTTTGTGACTTCTCCAACCCTGCTAATTCAACAAACTCTGCAATGTGAAAAATTCACAACTAATTCTAATGCTTACTATAGTTACAGACTTATGGATCCCTTCGCATCGCTTTGTATGCACGTGCACAGGTAATTCGGCTATTCAGCATGCCACGGAGTCTGTTGAAGAAGTGGATTCTGCAAGGCATACAGCTCCGAATACACCTGTTTGCCTTCACCACGTCGGAGTGGCAAATTAATGGGTTGATGGCAGGGCTCCAGTGTTGTGTAAGGCGACTATTCCTTCAAAAGTAGTAATGGCGATTGTGACTAACTTAGTCTACTATTAAACATGAACTAGGCACAAGGTGACACATAAAAATAAGTATTTTTCACTTATTTACAGTTAGTGGGATATATGAGACTGACGTAATTGCCCTTCACTGGAGGAATTTGCCTCACTCCGCATGACTTCTCATCCTACTATTGTGCGATTGACTACACTGCACTACGCATGCGATCGCGTCTGACGTGCCTGAAGCTGCATGATAAAGAAGTTAATTCACTTCTTCATGATCATAGTGACAGGAACAGATGCAAAGTCACTATGCTTGGCGTATTCACACTTTAATGAATGACCCCCGACTTGCACATCAGAATCCAAACTTATCATTGTGTCTCATATATTGTTTTGCTGCACACATAATTATATTCAAAAATATGCATGACTACAAATTTCATGATCTCCTGTCAAATATTCTCTCACTGGAAGAGTACAGTGGCAGTTGAAAGGAGACAGAGCAAGAGACTCTTGGAGATGAAGCATTAACAAGTATCAAAATTATGTTTTTAAACTGTAAAGTGGGTTGATGGTTGCATTGTTATAATGGCTACTAGTGATGTCGACTAGCCATTCATAAGGTTATTAATTACAGGAAGTTCAATGCATATTCTAGTGCTGTTGATTATACAATTACAAATAAGTACACATACTAGTTTGTGCACATGGCTGCCTTCTTTTTTTATATGTGATTCATCTGACCTTTGATAATTATAATTATGAATTATTATTATGGGTAGCTTTTTTAAATACCATTCTTACAAAGAATTAATCTAGCTGTTTTAGTAATAGAGGATATGACACCTTGAATTATGACTCCACTACATACCCCTATACAAATTAATAGCAAAAGCGACTAAGGGGGTAATTCATCAACATGCGAAGTGAGGTCCGGATCCTTCGCATCACTTCACACATGCTGTTATGCACTCGCTGATGTTCTGCACGCAGACATCAGCGAACGCTTTAAAGGGATTCCAGTCTCGGCGAGACCACTCGAGTCGCTTCGCTGAGATTGGAATCCCTTTACAGTGTTCACTGATGTCCACGTGCAGGACATCAGCGAGCGCATAACAGCATGTGCGAAGTGATGCGAAGGATCCGGAGCTCACTTCGCACATTGCTGAATTACCCCCTTTAAGTGTGCATACTAAGGCATTTTTTTCACTCTGTTCTTATAATACATTCATGGTCACTGCAATATAAGTTCCCAGAAAAGGGTATATTTTTCCCAAACTGTCAACATGCTTAAGCCATTGGTAATTCTAAAAAATAAAAATGTATTTGAATAGTAATTTTAGTGGAAATTATTAAAATGTACATATTTGACAACTCCAATTCCAAAAGTTGGGATGCTGCAGATAATGTAAAGAAAACAAAAATGCAACAATTATGACTATATGATTCTAACCATATTTTATGAACAACAGAACATAAAACATATCAGAAGTTGAAAGAATTTTTTGAATTTTTTTTTTAAATGAATACATTTTGAAATTAATGGCAGCAAAAAATGTTGGGACAGAACCATATCTACCATTGTATAGCAATCCCTCTTCTTTTTTCAACAGTCTGTAAATGTCTGGGACGTGAAGAGACCAAGGGGGTTATTCACTCAGGTGCGAATTCGACTGTCGAATTCAAAAACAACGGATTCCCGTAGCAAATCTGCGACTATTTTTTAATGTTAAGATTGCGACAATTTTCCCATAATAAAGTCGCAACTGTGACAATATTCTCATTATAAAGATGCGACTGCAACAGTAGCAGTCTATTGCGACTGTCTTTATCTGGTGAATACGCAACAATGCGGACTTTTATGAATAACTCCCCTAATTAGTGGAGTTTCGGGAGAGAAATGTTGTCCCATTCTTATTTGATATATGATTTTGATGCACAACAGTCCTAAGTTTTCTTTTCTGGATTTTTTCATTTCATATTGTGACAAATGTTTTCTATTAGTGAAAGGTCTGGATTTCAGAAAGGCCAGTTAAGGACCCAGACTCTTCTTCTGGGAAACAATACTGTTGTGATGGATGCAATATGTGGTTTAATGTTGTCTTGCTTAAATATGCAAAGCCCTCTGTGAAACAGAAGTTGTCTAAATTGGAGCATATTTTGTTCTAAAATCTCTATTTACAGTATTGATAGTGCCTTTCAAGATGTGCAAGCTGCCCATGCCATCGGCACTAATGCAACCCATCTCACACCTCCTCTTTGGTCCACAGGACACATTTGCGGTTTCCATAATTAATTTAAAATTTGTATTCATATGACAACCTAAAAGTTTTCTATTTTGCCACAGCCCATTTTAAGTGAGCTATGGCCCAGAGAAGATGGTGGAAGTTCTAGATGTGGTTAACGTATGGCTTCTTCTTTTCATAATAGATCTTCAACATGCATTTGTATGCTGCACAGGGAGCTGTGTTCATTATTTCTGGGTATATTCCTGAGCTCATGCAGTGATTCATGCCTGTTTTTAATGCAGTGCCGTCTTAGGGCCTGTAGAATATGCACATCTAATATTGACTGTTGGTCTTGTCCCTTATGCTCATAGATTTTCCAGATTCTCTGAATCTTTTGATGATATTATGTACTCTAGATGGTGGGGTATTTTCAGTTTTACATTCAACTTTTTTGAGATGTGTTCTTGCCACTAATTTTTAAATAAGTTTATTTTTTCAAATGAAATAGAAAAATGTGCTAACTTTCAACTTCTGATATGTGTTCAATGCGCTGTTGAAAATAAAATATGATTATAAGAGATTTCTAGATCATTGCATTTTTGTTTTCTTTACATTATACACAATGTACGAACTTTTTTGGAATTTGGCTTGTGTCTGTTTTGGGATCTTCCTTTTGGGCAGAGGTGATATGAGCTTCTCTGTTTGTATAAGAAAAATGAGTGCAATTTCCATCTGCCAATCCCCCTTATAGTCTACTCTCAGTATAGGGAGTATTAGATTAATAGCATTTAAAAAGATTTACTTAGTTTGGAAAAAAGTTATAGGACATTTGTCCTTGCATAGCACACAAACACAGCTATGAGTTTTACTTTACTTTCTATGATACAAGCTTTCTTCCAAACAGAAATATAAAGCCCCATAGCTTGACTCATGGTATAGTACTATAAAGAAAACAGTGTTTACATCTGTACAGCCCAGTGAACTTATCAGCATAGTGTTTCTGATAAGAAAACTGTTTTTTAACCACAAAATTTAGAAGTTATGAAAAAAAAATATATTGATAAAGTAGATTTTGGGGATTTGTGCCACTGAGCGTTCTTTGGCACTAGCTACTGCTAGTAACTGGCTGGGTAGTAACCAATGTAATTAATTGTGTACTTGATACAGTTTACTGGACTGCTCTGCAACTTACTGCAACTGTATATACTCGTGTATAAGTCGAGGACAGTATTTGGACCAAAAATTATGAAATTTGC